>JBCJKH010049921.1:0-64460 GCA_039877255.1 Loriculus beryllinus | reverse complement strand
AGCTTGGAAACCTTCTGGTACAAGGATGTTGAAATAGATATTTTATGGTTTTATTTTTAACACAGTTTGGTGGCTTTAAACTGGTAGAGGATAGATTTAGATTAGATAATAAGAAGAAATTCTTCACTGTGAGGGTGGTGATACACTGGCATAGGTTGTACAGAGGAGCTGTGGCTGCCCCATCCCTGAAAGTGTTCATGGCTAGGTTGAACAGGGCTTTGACGAAACTGGTCTAATGGAAGGGAGGTTTGAACTAGGCAAGCTTTAACCCAACCGTTCTATAATTCTATGTAGAGCAAAATATATTTCAAATTAAAAGAAAACCGTAAGCTTAACTCTTCAAGTTCAATCTCTGCCTAATAAAAATTTCAAGCACTTTTTAATTATAAAAGATTGGTTTTCTGTCTAATGTAATATTTGCAAAGGTTTGCAAGTGGCTCTGAAGTACTTACTGATGTATTTTAGTTCACAAAGTTAATATAGCATCTTTGAATACTACAGTTTTATAGAGACTTTTGCAGAAATCGTTAATTTGGCTTTTGAATAGCCTGGAAAAGTTGAGCACTGGCAAGTGGAATATTTTTTTTTTTCTTTTTTTGCCTTTGTACTTCCTGAGCAAGTTCTGACACACACACAGGTGACAACGCATCCAGGATTGTGTTTGAAGTATCTAAATGTTTTGTGACAAGAAAATCTAAACCAGAAGTCAATGCCACTGTTTTCACTTTTGTTTTCCTGCTGTTGTTCCAACAAGTTTTGCCTCCTCTTCTCTGCAGAATACACTGAAAAGAATCAATACTGTGCCTTTACGCTGAAACCTTGGTTGGCTTCTGCCAGCTACTTGTTGGGCTGTTCCTGCTTCGATCTTGTGTGTAATAATTCTTTTAAAAATAACTTTAACTTTTATGATTGTGTTTAGCTTATATCTAGCAAATATTTTTAGTGCAAAGCCCTCAATAACGTTAGCATTTCTTTGATTCTAGTCCAGGAAAGTGTCTTGTCACTCAGAATATTTATACTCACAGTTGGCTTTTTATTCATCTTCATGTGCATAGACTTTCTCTATATACCTCTCTGCCCATTTTTTAAGTACAAACATACATATATATCAATTTGTATATTGCTATTTAGGTACAGACTATTTGGCAGCTGATGATGTACTTTAATTTTTTTCTGTCTATCATGTATTGCTTCATAGTTCCCAAGTCAGGTCTTACACCATGACTGGAACCGAGTGTTACTTCCTAGTGAAAAGTAATGTGTGATACATGGAGTGTCAGGCAATTCATCAGGAGTAAGGAGGAGATGGCCTTAAGGCAAACAGTTTGCTCTTTAGAATATAATGGTTACTTAACCCTTTAACTCATATAGCACATGTGTAAAGGGCAAGCTTAGGGAATAAAATTCTTCTCAAGATATTGGTGTGAACCGTGCAAAGAAATATTAATTCCCAGTCTTCACATGTTAGTAAATGAGAATAAGCCCTCAGCCGATCAGTGTTGATATTTAGGAGCAATTAATTTAAATTATAAAAACTCCATCTGTGTTTGTTTCTTGTGAACTGTGGATTCTTACTTTGAGTGTTTTTAACGTTATTAGTGGCATGTTCTCCAAATGAAAAATAGTTGCTGGCATGTTAGTATTTCTCTACCAAGTTCAACACTGATTATTATATGTTTGTTTTCAACAAGAGCTGAAATAACTACTACTTTCAGTGTAATTTCTCCCACAAATGATGGAAACCTGAAACATATCCTTTATAAGGGTTTAAAGAAATACTGGTGTTCAGCTTGAATCCTATCCCATTGGAAAGTAAATCAGGAGTAGTTTTAGGAAGTGCACTATTCAGAAGTACATTTGTCAATAGTACTAGCCTTGTAATATTTTTTACTGAGTTGTTTGGGGGGGTTAAATGAAAAACCACACACAAACTGCAGAGGTGAACATATCTTTATAGGAGAGACAAATGTCATTGCCTGGACAACTACTTTCAAATCTATAAAATAAACAAGGTGAAGAATAGGGGCCAGTCTGAGAACTGTGATCACTTGCTTGCTGTTTATATCCACAGATGCTTTTCCCTACAATAGTGTACAAAGAGTCTTGGCTACAGTTCAAATTTATTATTATTTGTAATAAAATTGTTTCTGCCCTTTCATTTGAAGTGGCATGCATTAATATTGGCTGATGGCTCTAGCTGCTGTTTACCTACTGTTGGGTCAGTATGTGCTTTTAGGAATCAGTATGTTTATTTTGTTACATTTTTTCCTTCAGTACAATATTTACTGAGGAAAATTAGTTTTAACAATGTTATTCTTTACATGGCTTCTGTTTTCATTTTAAAGTAGCTGTCTTAGACCAAGACTGAACAAAGTACTTAAGCACATGTGCAACTTTAAGCCTAGGGACTATTCACAAACTTAGAAGTTGCATGCAAATTTATGTCCCTGGGGCCAGATCAGACCCAGAGAAATAGTTACAGAGTTTATGGTACAGATTTGGGATTAGAAATCCTGTTGATTTAAGGCCTGAATTGTCTGTTTGGCTGAAGGGCTGTTAATGGGCACTCTGATTCCAAGCAAGTAAAAGACTGACGGTCTGAAAAAGTGAACATAAAACTGTTTTGGAACTTTTACTGTGTCATTTTAGATAAATCTGTGGACCAAAGCATGGTGTGAAAGAAGGAATGTTGTACAACGTTAAGCTTTGACTTCTAATTCCCATTTTTAATGAAATATAAGAACTGTTTGCTAATTTTTACTGATAGCCCAGTATCTGTCTTTTAGTTAGTCAAAGTTTTATTAAGCTGGATCAATCATGTTGTGGGTTGTGCATTTTTCCTCTTTCTATGAAAAAAGACAGAGCAATTACTTACTAAAGGCTCAGCACAAACCCCTTAGTTACTCCTGAAGGGGTTAATACCACAAAACTCTTCAAGACATCTGGCAGGAGCTGTGGGTGTTGGGTGTGGCAGATCCCAGGGCCGTACCAGTCTCTACAAGGGAGCTGTCATCCTCGCTGATTTATCCTTCCCTAATGTCACGGGGTATGGATGTTGAAACTGTGGCTAGAATGTGAAATACGAAAAACATGAAGATTATGATTTAGTGTCTGGGGAGGCTCATTGTTGGCCTCTGTTCACAAGTTGTAAGCATCGGAGGTAGCTTGACACAGGTTACAAAATCTGGTATGTAGCACAGAAAAAAAAAAAGGCAAGAGTATTTTGGCGTTTGGAGCTCCTACATGTGTTAGTGCACAGAAATGAATGACGGCAACGATTAAATCAAAGAGCACGCTGATGATATATTGCATTGGAGGCACATCGAAGGTGCTTGTAAATAACATTTAAGTAAGTGTACTTTCTGGTCCTTCATTGGCAAATAAATATAACGGGTACAGTGAATGAAGAAAGTAGGGAATGAAGTTCTTTAGTAAAGACAGTTTGGATAATTAGCTGATACATTAATGGAGCTCAGATATAAGACTTATGTTCATGGTTTGGCATCTTTCAAACTGACATTTATAGGAAGTTAAGTTTCAATATAGATTTACAAGCACTTGTTTTCATAATGAAATTGATGTTATTCTTTAGTTTTTCTATCCTGACACAATTAAATATTCAGTAATTACAGTAGTTGGAACAAAATGTGTAGAATGAATTTTTGTCAGAATACCCCCATGTACTAAATGTTAACTAAGTGAAACAAGTTGGTTGGCTTTTTTTTACAGGATTCTTAATTTTCTCTCAGGAAATAAGTTAAGGCATACTCTCAACTTGCAGAAGTGTAATACAAAAGCAGTGATCCTGTTTAGAGCATAACATTGCTTTTTCAGCTTCACTTTCTTAAAGCATAATGATAAATGTGATTGTGCTTTCATAATGGTGAAGCATAACATAGCGCTTAAGTATTGACATAATTTTTAGTATCTAAAAACTTTCTGATACAGCATGATATAATGTGTCAGGGTTAAAGTTCTATTCTTTTGGACATATTTATTATTTGGATGAAAATTCCATTATTTTCTATAGAAGTAATGTATTTTCTTAGAATCACAGAGTGGTTTGGGTTGGAAGGGACATTAGAAGCTCATCCAGTTCCAACCCTCTGCAATGGGCAGGGGCACCTTCCACCAGACCAGGTTGCTCCAAGCCTCATCCAGCTTGGCCTTGAACACTGCCAGGGATGGAGCAGTCACAAAGTGAATTAAACTGCTTTTTGCAATTCAATTTTCTAAAATACTGTTTGCTTAAAAAATATTCTAGAAGCTCAATGTGATATCAATTCCTGAAGAAGTTCAAAATTATCCAGTTGGGTCTGAAATTGGGGCCTCATTCATAATAAATAAGTTCCAAATTGGGAAACACATTTTGGTGGATTCAGGTCTGAATGACATTCCAAGGAATAAAGGGCATTTGTGCCAAAGCCAGGGGTGCTATTTAAAAAAAAATATATATTTCATATATTATATATAAATAATAAAATATATTTTATCATTTATTATTTTAATTTGCATCGGGATAAATCCCATAACAGGACCTTGAGAACTAATTCTTCCTTCCTTATTGTCATAGTAAAACTCATATCGACTGTGGAGCAAGAGCAATGTTAAATCCTTATTGACAAAGAAATACAATTAGGTTTTGAATATATAATGCATATTATATGAAACAATATGTTTAAAGCTGTATTTTAATTAGTATTTCCTGTTTTGTTGGGGGGTGGGGGGGGTTGGTTGTTTTTGTTTGGGGTTTTTTTCCCTGTGATTTGATTTGTTGAGCTTGCAGTTATTTTAAAGGAAAAAAGTAGTGTTGTGCTGTTATTGAGGTGTTTTAAATTGGATTTTTGTTTTTTTGCCAGACACAGTTACTTACACTGGTAGGCGGGCAGTTCTTTTCATCTTAATGCACAAAGACGTATGATAAAAATGCCATAGATCAGTTTATACATCTGCGAAACTACTGGGTTTAGACATTCTTTGTCAAAAGTGTTTAGAAATTTGCAGTCATTTTTGAGATTTAGGGTAGGATTGTGTTTTCAAACATTGCTGATATTAGCCTGTTCCCTAAGATGTTATGCAGCTAGAATTGTATTGGGATTCCACATTAACCTGCTTCAAATCAGGGAAGTAGCTGTTTCTCTGGTACCTTTCTTTGTACACCGAAGGCTGTCTTAACATCACTTTATATTGACTTTGCACAGGTCTGGGTGATATACCTGATGCAATAAAAGCTGAAAAGCAATGAAGACTTAAGTATCAAATATGTATTACTCAGTGGATTATTTTTCTGATTATCTTTGCTGTCTGAATCTTGTTTGGACTACCAGGTCATTTGATTTCAGTTATATTTTTTTGGATCTCTTTATAATCTTATCTTTGTCTCGTGTTCTCATATAGTACCACCTGAGCTCATACACTGTAACTGAAGTAGTCTGGAATAATGGAATATGGAGCCAATAAGAGTTTATTAAAACAACATACCAGGAGTAAGAAAGAAAAAAAAAAATCCAACCCAAAACCAAACGAAAGGATCACAATACCGTAGGTATTCTCTCTCAAAATTATGTAGATTTGGACTAGTCAGGACTTCTGGAAGGAGCCTGAAGCCAGAAATAATGGCTCAGCTATACAAGGCCAAATTAAAAAAGAAGGCAGCTACACAGATTAATTATATGCATAAACCAGGAAATGAACAAAGTGATGAAGTGTAAGATCGCACAGTGATGTGCTAATAAATAATGTCAGCCTACCCCGCACCTTGCATAAACATGGTATGTTTATAAAAACATAAAAATCAGCATTTTTCATAAACAAAAGCTTTACTTTTTAATGAAAGTAAAGCTGCCACCCCTCTGCATGCAGGAAAATAAAAAGTTTGAGAAAGCATGTACCAGCAGAGTTCTGCTTCCTTTGGCATCTTCACTGTTGCCTGTGTGACAAAAAATACCATGCGTTGCTCTGCTTATGAATTATGTTACTCATGTCTTGTCATGACCAGGCAATGGCCCTTTTTAATGTCCAAACAGTGTTTTCCCGGTAAGTATAGGTCTGGGTGTCTTAACAACCAGGCTACTCTGCTGTTTTGCATCACACCTTCCTGCAAAAGATCAGCTTCCTTTCCATTTATGGATGCCTTCATTTAGGAGATACGTTGGAACAAGCTAAAAGTTGTCATGGAGGGAAGGATCATTCCTACTAGCTACAGAAAGCCTATAGGCTCATGGTTTGAAAGGCCCTTTTAATTATAAGAGTGGATCTAGGTACACACATCAATTCAAACACGTTGGAAGTTGGTTTTTCAAAAATCTTTGGATCTTTCCAAAGTAAGTGCAGCACTTGAAGAAGTTTAATGCATTTTTAAGAGCTCTGTTTCAGATAATAAGAATAATTAGAAATACATTTTTACCCCATCTTACCCTGGGTTGTTTTTATTTACTTAGTCTACTCTCTACCTTACATACTGATAACGAAGAATCCAGAGACACAAATTGAGGGTGTATGAATTATTATACCTGTCTTAAAACAGTGACAGATATGGAAAATTCAGTAGAATGCAAGCAGAAAATATTTCAGTGACAAAACTACCACACACTTTTCTGAAACTTGCTCTACATAGCAAAGCAGCTTTATTTGTGCAAGAAAAGGTAAAGGGTTTTTAGAGCACAAGATTTTCATATGCAAATCCCATTCAAGGCCATTAATATTTTTGCTGTCCCTGAACAGGCTTTCAATCATTGGATTCTTAATAAATTAATCTATTTGGTTTATTCATCCTTATAAAGGGACTGTTTGAATCACATGCTTAATTTGGAACATCCAGTTATTATTTTTTTTTTTCATAATGATGCTAAAAACAACTTGTTTTGTTGTTGTTTAGATTACGTCTGTGGGAAAATATACAGGAAAGTATAGTATATAGCCTACTTCAAGTCTAAACATGACTGCTAACGTATATACAATTAAATGAAACATCTTCAAGATTTGAATCTAAGCTGTCAGTTTGTTGCCACATTACAAAACTTAAAATCCATAGCCCCTTTTTGGGACAGTTACTATTAGTAATCCGTAACTTGATGTAAGTTTAAGCTTAGCATATTATCTTTGCTGTTTGTTTTAGCCATTTAGGATGCAAGTTCATTATAACTGAAAATTCCATATACTTTAAGGAATAACAATTTTATATTAAATGCAGGCTTTTGGGAACTTCTGGTGAGCTATGACATTCTCGATGACTGTGATAAATAAGATTCAGGTTAGAAACTACTTACTCAAACTGGAACTGTGCCTCCATTAAAGTAATGAAATTATTGCTTTGAGTAGCTGTTCAGCAGTGTGGATAAGAGATTCACAATCTGTCTGGAAAACCACATGCATATTTTCCAAGTGTGTTACACATTAGCTTCTGTTAGGTCAAGCAGTTGCTTTCTATGTAGCTAAATCCTCTTCAGATTAAAGTAAATACGCTATTCTTTGCTTTCTGTCCTAAACATTACATCGGAGTCGTGTCTGCTATTAAATAGCTTTCATTCTCCACCCAGATGTAGCTGTATTTCAATGAAGAGCTAAATGATCCTTGTATATCTCTTTCCTCACTTGCCATAGAGGCAGGCAGGAGGGTAGGAAGGGGGGGGTAATGAATTAGTTGTAAAGGAGCTTGCAGTGCTTACATGAAGTGCGCTGCTAAGGAAGTTTGAAGTTATTTACTTTCAAGATGAATAGCTCTTTAAGAGATGGTTTGAACAGTCTGGCTAATATACAAAACATTAAGTCTCTAAAAAGTCATTGTACGTATCATTTGAAACAGCATAACCCCTCCCTCCATCTTAAGTTTATAGCAATAATAAGCTTTGCAGATGCTTTTCCTGGGAATTAAGGACCAGCTGGGGTAAACAGACCTCAAACTATCCTCTTAGCCAGTCATTAATCTTCAGGGAAAGCCTGTGCTTTGATCGTTATTGCTAAAATATGCCTAGTGCAGCCTGGTCTTACATGCCAGTAAAAGCAAAATAGTATTTTGCCAAAACATGAATATTCTTTTGTTTTCCAAGTAGCCCTGTGTCTTGGACTCATTTTTCATGTGTGTAAGCATGCTTGTGTCTATGTGCACACATACAAACAGACATGAGGGGATGAGCTTCCAAGTTGAATTATTCATTCTGCATTTATACAACTGTAAGTGAAGTGGGGTTTCTGACTCAACACTGTTGTATTGATTAACCTTGTAGTTAGCTTTGGTTCTTTTCAAAACTTGTGAAAAGGTATCTTTGCTTCTGAAAATTGGTAAGAAATATTTTATCCATTTATGACCCTATGGAGACTTACTTTAAATTATGTCAGTGGATCTCACTGAGGACCAAAAAGAATCAGGAGCTGTGTAATATATTCCACACCAGCTTGGCTTTTCTTTGTGCAGTCACTTGACTGAGAAGTGTTTTTGGAGATGTAGGTGCTTTAAGTTATAAAGGAGACAGATTTCCCAAACCAATTTTTGCTTATATTTTTGGAAGGGATTTGTGGCTATACAGTGTATCTAGTAAATAATCACAAGCTTCAGAAGTCAGATGTGGTATAACATTTCCACATACAAGTCACAGAGCTGAAAGTCCAGCAAGCAGTCTTCCTGAACTGCCAGGCTTTAGTCTTCCTGAAGTGTGCCAAATGCAGAACTCTGTGAGATCAGAGGTCTCATGAATCACCCTGCTTCCCCAATTATCTTGCCATGTGTTGTCTTCTGGTCAAGAACTAACAAGAGAACAAAATGTACTTCAGACACTTGCTGCTTTTTGCAAAATTACCTTTATTACTTTTCTATATTTTGTCATTTTAAACCTGGATTAAGGAAGGGATTCAGTGTTTGTAGTGTTAAAATGGTGAAGTGTTGCTAGAAGCAGCAATTCTTGGTGAATTTCTACAAACATCCCTGAATTTGAGACAATACTGGTATTTCTTGATGGAAGAAAATTCCCCTAATTGCCTTTTGTAGTAACTTCATTTATTGAGGGAGGGGGATTACTTTTTATTTTCTCCTGTTTATCAGAAGCAGAGGTTGTGTGGTACACTGCTGAATGAGGTGTCAGGCACTGTAGCAACATAAAAGAAGGTGTAGTGAGGTAGATGGAGTTTACAACTGAATTGTATTGAATAATTCCAGAAGAGGAGAGCTTTTCACAACCTGCGTCCTTTGCCCTAAAAGAGACTTTTGGATCTTTCTCGCTACCACCAGTGTTGATTTTCTTTGTTCTATGTCCCCTAAGGGGAATCATCAAAGTAGCAAGAGAAGGAAATCATTCCTATATCTTCTTGCCAAGAGCATTTTCCCTATTTTACTATAAATGAGCACCATGGAAGAAGTGGAGAGGGGGAAAAATCCTGCAGATCCTTACACAGCCTGAGCAAAATCTCAGCTGTTACAGAGTATGAAGCTTATGATTGCCTTTGAGAGTCCTGATGGACCTTCTTGCAAGAATCAAGCAGCTGGAATGAAGGCTCCTGCTGGTAGAGGGCTGGGTATTGATCACTGTATGGTGTGATCAAAGATAAAAGTACATTATGTACAGCATATATAATGGGAACTTAGAATCTTTTTTTACATGTTTAAATCCTGTATTTTAAATGGCAGGAATTTACCACTTTGATATATTGCTGTTGGATTCAGTGGGCAGAATCTTGCACTTATTTTGCTACCAAGTACACTTGTCCATGTGATTTTTCATCGTATGAAAATAGCATTTCAGAAAGCACCAATTTAGATACAATTGCTTCATCTTGTGTCTTCATAACCAATTTTAAGGGGTTTTGGGTGTTTTTGTTTTGGTTCTTTTATTTATTTGTTTATTTATTTTTAAAGCCCCCTCTCCCAGAAATAAAAAGCAATAAATAGGCTGGGTGCTCTGTAAAAGTAGGCTTTTGACCTTTCTATTTATTGGTATACTTCTAACCTTGCAGGTTTCTGTCAGTCTTTCAGCTTGGTGCCATTTTCCTCTGCTAAAATGTGGCAGCGATGCAGTGTTGGATTATTTTCAGAATAGTTCTTGAGCTGTTTCTCATGTAGTAAGGGAGTCTTTAATTAAAATGAGCAGTTGCAGTTTAATATTTTGTATTTCAGCTCAGGCTGACTACTTCCCATTTAAAAACTTGCTCCTGCTGTGCAGTGATAGACTGTGCAGGCTTTTGGGGTTTAACTTCTCTGCCTCTATAGACACTTCAACTAGAGTAAGTAAGTAAATCAAGGTGTCCAATTTAAATTCATTACAAATGCTGCATCACTATTGTTCAGCCAATTTCCATCATCCCCTTGCAGTTACTTTGGTTTCCTTATTAGTAGACATCCCTGGATGTTCCTGGCCCGGAAAGTCATTTGAAAATTCCTGTCATTTCCTGTGCTGCAGAAAAACTGCCTGCATGTTCCCCAGTCCCACAGAACCATTGCCAGCATTTTTCTTTTGCTTCCTAGCAACTGCCAATTTGGCAAAACTGAATGTGTGGGACCTGGAACTTTCTAAGCTGCAAGAGATGCAGAAACAAGGCTCTGTTTGTATTGCATGGATGTGTTTTATAGTTGTTTGAATAGCAAAGAGGTGTCAGTGTCACCAGCCTGCCAGCATGGGAGATCAAGGAATAAATTTTCAGGGCAAAAGATACCCCTTCTCTGTAAGAAGTGTTTGTAGAAAAGAGCAAAAGCAGCATGAAGAAACCACTACTATGTAATGTGTGGTACCATTTCTCTATGTAACTGATGGTCTCCAGCCTTGGCCACTGCAGTCAGGAGTGTGAATGCAAATTTAACTGGGATGGTTTTCAAGAACTGTCTTATTCAGATGCAGTGTTTTCAGCAAAGAGCTCATGGTGAGATAATCATCTCAGTATAAAACTGCCTGCTCACTTGAATTCTGCAGCCCACACTGAGCTTTGTGCATCTTCCATTACATTAGTTTTGGTTTAAACTCAGTCTGAGGCGTGTTGACGCTAACTGCCAATTCCAATGGACTGCAGAGCGCACATGTAAAAACTGTCACACCTCTGGCTCATCCTTCACTTGAGTGAGGGAATCCTGCATTGTCTGTGTGGTCTTTGCCCTACTTAGCCCTACTTTCTACTTTCAAGAAAGGTGTTTTGTTCCTCCCTCCTCAAAATTGCAAAGGTCACTGTCTCTTTTTGATCCTGCCAATCCCAGTTACAAAATTGCTTGGTGCTTGTTTAAAAAACCAAAACACAACCTCTCCAGACATTTTGAATTTTGGTTTCCTTATTCCTTCTCTCTACTTGCATAACCTGCAGTCATGCTTCTGCATAGTATTTCTGGTGGGAACCACGAAGCAACTTGCTTTGCACTGAGACTTCATAACTAATGTTCTTTTTTTTTTCTTAATGTTTTGTCTCTTCAAGCACATTTAAATTCTAACATTTGAAGCACCTGATTCATTTTTCTTCAGAATGCTGGAAACAAGCTCTCCCCTGGCTGAGATCTTGCACAAAACATTTCAGCCTGCAGCAATCTTTTCTTTTTAATCTGGAGTTTTAGTAAACCCTCAAAAAATTGGGTTTATAATTGAAGTGACAGCACAACCCTAATTGTAGCACTACTGGCACACCTCCATGACCAGAAGCATACATTGCTGCAATTTTTAAGAATAAAATTAATCCCTGCTATGCTGGGCAGTGGACTTTGTGCTCCCTGCAGTTTTCTGAATTTTATTTTCAGCCAAGTCTGAAAATTATAATACGTGGCACTGAGGATGGACCAGCTACCTCTCCAGTTGGCATAAATCAGTGTGATTCAACTGGAGGCAGTGATGTTGTGCAGATTAGCCTGATAATAGGGGTGATAGAGTGGCATAATAAATTTAAAACTGTGAGTTTGTAACATGGAGGGAGTTTGTGTTTTCTCAGGTGGAATAGTTGGGTATGTTTGATAGGGGTTTTTAGTGTACAGCACTTTTAGTAAGCAGCTGAAATTTCCAAGTCCCATTTTGTACTAGGAAACATCTCTTCAGTAAAGAAAATGGGGCAGCTTCCTTAACCACACTTTATGCAAAATCTTATCTTTTCTGTGAGTTGTTGAATTCAAGAAAGATCAAGCTGTTGTTTAAGAATTTGGATCATGGTCAGACCTGAGTAGCCTGAGCTGCTGGGTGGTCCCAAGGACACTGTAACCCGCCGGCCAGAATTTACATTGTATAGTGACAGATACGGGAAAGAAAAATAGACCAGTGTCATCTTCTCCTCTCATGAATGTCTTGTGATACTTGTTGGCATATGAATATGTAATTCTTTATATAATCACCTGTAAAACTCTGTGGTGTAATGCATCTAGCCGTGGGACTTCAGGTCTTTGGCAGGAATGTAATGGCATATTAGATGCTGCTTGTTATTTCCAGTTGTCAGGAGTGACAAGTGGAGCCGAGTGTCACAAAAGTCATTCTAACAAGTGCGGAAAAAACCTAACAAAACCTACTTTGAAATGGCTTGCACTCAGCTCAACAGACAGAAGTCATGGCCATGAGGGCAATTGAGGGATCTATACTAACATTTCTCAAGTAGCCAATAGTCTAACCAGCCTGGAAGAAACAGGCAATCTTTCGCACCTTGCCAGGACTATTGACGTTTGCTTCAGGACTTCTGTCACTTGCTATCTACTTTCTTTACTGCTGCCAGCAAATCTTCTGCTGCCACTGCTTCCAGTTCAAGGAGCAAGGTGCAGACACACCCACATTTAATCGGATATGAAGCCAGCACAGGTCTAGCAGAGCTTTTTCATTTGAGCTGTACTCACATGACGGAGGGTGCCCACTGCATGATCTGCATGCCTTGTTTCTGCATCCTGTTTTCTAGAGATGTGCCAAGGACACAGAGGCAGTTGGATATCCCTCCTCGCTCCCTGTGACAGAAGGGAAACTGAAGGGTCAGTGTTTATAGAAGATAAATGGTGGCTTTGTCTTGGAAGGGTCTCTTCTGGACCAGGCAGAGGTCAGAAGCTGCAGATACTATTGCTTGTCCTGCCTTTTTTGAATGGACTGATAAAATGTTTTGTCATTTAACACCTGTTAATCTGAGACACCTCACAAGTATCCCTGTTAAAGGGCACAAAAATGACAGCATAAATTAATGTGTTTAGCACTTGAGGCAGGCTTGCATGTATATAATAGATTAACTACACAGTTATGAATTTAATATTGCATTGCTTAACATTCCTTGATAGCTGTTGCTTCAGTATGAGTCCTGCTCCTCAGATCAAATATCTCCATGATTCCACCATAAGCCTTATGGGGAGTTGTTCAAATCATATTTGATTCTTCCTTGAGCAGTATATGGGGGAGACACATGACAGAAATCACTGTAAACATACCAGTCTGCATCACTTCCACCAGCAGTTCCCACTGGTGTTATCTCTGACACTCAGGCTAACTTTGTAACCATCATACGACAACATGAGTAATAATCTGTTGTTAACACACTGTCCATCAGCAATGTTTACTCACAGAGTGACAGCTAACACATCTGGACTACATACTGTGTTTGATCTGAAATACCAGACTCACTCCACTGTAACAATGACAAAACCATACCATCGTTGTGCAGTTCAAAGCATAAAATGTAAGGACTGTATTTATGTCTGATTCAATTTAAAATATCTATGTAAATATAATTCTATTGGTTATTATAAAATATGTAGTAACATGTATTGTATAAAAGGAAGCAGACAATCTTGTAGCAACAGACCTGTAATATTTTCTGCAGTGTCAACCTTTACAGTGTAATTGGTACTACTTGAAAGTTATAAAAAATATTCTTTAACTAGGTATTATAAGAGTACTGTTTAGCAAATGCACTGTAGCAGCATAAAACATCTATAAAGTCTATCTTACTACTTCTGGTAAACGTCTTGTGTCAGACCATCTCCATGGTCATCAAAGCTGCATATTCATGTAAATGAAGAATTGTGCTCCATGCTTTATTGCCGAGAAGGCTTTTTGAACATGGATGATATCTTTTGCAGATGTAAAGAGGGACTCTGTAGACATCCCTCACCACCTGGGAGCCTCACACAGGACTTTCTGTTGCCCTGAGTGACTCAGTGGGGGAATACTGCATCTGTCCCCTGCTGCTTGCCTTTCCTGGTGTCTTTAGGACCCAAGAGGGAACAGCAGCATAGCTTCAGCCTGCCCGAGTCCCTGGTAGGACATCTCCAGAGGAGTTCACTTTGCCAGTGAAAATAGTGGCTGTTGTAGACTCAGGCAAAGCAGATAACATTTGCCCTCAAGCCTATCAAGTGGACAAGTAAAGCCTGACCATTTGATCTATCCATACCCTTAATACATTCAGAGTTGCAACTGCATTTTTCTCTGGGGAGGCATTCTTTTCTAGCTTTAGACTGTAACTTTTCCAGTAGACTATAGTTGTATCTACAGGACACAGGTGTAATACTTGTCTATGTATACAGAACAGAGCTTGCAAGCTAATAAAATATGTATTAGAATAAATGTTAACATTTAATAGAAGATCATAATTTCAGATCAAGTCATTCAATAAATCGTTAGGTAGGACAATAGTGGTTTTGTTTCCTTCCAAAAACATAAACCATTTATATGCTTTAAACTGACAGCTCGCATCTTACCCGTACTAAAACTCACAAGCTATAGATTTTCCTTTTAGATTCCTGATTAAGTTTTCTCTCAAGCTTCCCTTTTATTCACCCCAAAATTAAATAACAGCCCTCACAAGTAGATATTTATGTTCTCAGAACGTAAGTGGAGGCAATGACAGCAGGGAAATGGGAATAACTGGAAGGGGACAGATAAGAATTAATGACTTTTATTTATTTCTCTAGATCATGTTTAGCAGGATTCTGTGTAATGAGGTTTTTTTGTGGTCTGAAGAAGTCTGAGATGCATATGTTCCTTGGTTAAAGTGAAGAATCAAATAGTGCTGGGTGGTTCATTTAGAATGCTGCCATAAGGCAAGAAAAGGTACTCTGGTGTGTCACATGAAAAGAATGATCAAATAGATGTTTTATGACTGGAAAAATGAATACTAAAGGGACTTACAAAGCAGAAAAAATAATTATGTAGAGTTGACTCTCAATTTTACCTTTAATGATCACCCTCTCCTAGAGGAGCTCCACCTTTAGACAAAAATAATAATTAAAATATAATTTATATAATTTTATCCTTTGAAACTACTGTTCTTCATAAGCCTAAGAGTGTCCTTTTGCAATAATTATTTTTTCTAAGAGGCAGGGATATATGATAGGGTTTTTCCTTTGGTCTTTTACACCCTAGGGGAAGAGCTTGTTTGGGGACTTTTGTAGTGCTAGAAGGTATATAAGGTATACAGGAAAGGTTAAGTTAAAGAGGAAAAGGTAAAGGTAATCTTGGCATCTAATTGATATTAGAGCATTATCTTTAGAGTGACACTGAATTGTTAACTGGCAGGGAAGGTACTGCAAAACAAAGGAACGGTGTGTAGGTATTCCCCAGAAAGACCTGATTCATGTCACAGTCTGTAATGAGTCTGTGGAATACTGGAGACCTGACTCTGAGCTGTTTTCCCTGAAGAGGCCTGTAGGAGTGTCATGGGTTTCCTAACTGTAGTCATGATCTAATCATTGGCTGCAGCTTTCAAGCAACCTGCCTTTTTTTCATTAGTAAATAGGAGAGATTTCTAGAGTGAAAGCAACTGGGTGTGTGGATCCTTCTACATCAGATGAGCTGTTACACTGTAGGTTGTATGCAGGTGAACCGTTTCTAGAAATTGCAGCTCTTCATGAAATTCCTTATTATTTTGTAGCTCTAAAGCTGTAGATGAGTGTATGTCTGTACTCTCTCTGGTTTCTGCAAGGGGTATCTGTGAGAAAAGCAGTAATACAGCAACTATCGTGACCTTGAATTTCCTGATTCTGGACTTGCAGTGTGAACGTGGGACAGTCACAGCATTTTGTTGATCTCTTTCCTTGCTTTGTGCAAGGTAGAGTGATTAAAGTAACGAAGAAGCTGAATGATGTTATCTTTTATTTCTCTCCACAGAAGGTACTCTTCAATTTGTACTCACTTGTTCACTTTATAAGTAGGTGGAACTATGGATGTGTTAAAGGCACAAATTTGATAAACATAGCAAAGTTAAAACCAGCATTGAGAAAATGACTGAATCCCCTGGGCTAACAAGAGTCCTCTTGTTTATGTTTTCATATATTTCATTGGACAGTTTTTATGTTAAAGCCAGCTGTCACAACCTGATGTTTCACAGCCTTCACTGTTGGAACATGCGTGTGTTCTGGCATCAGTCTATGTGGAATATCTGTTTGAACAAATGTAGTATCAGGGCATGCCAACTATGGCCGTTTGCATTTAGTTATAGCAGTTGCTGAGTGTACCTTGAGGGTCAGCATTCAGCAGGGAATGAAGTCAATTTTGGCATCTCTCTAATAATACTTTGACTTCAAAATTTCTACCTCATCACAGTATATGGGGGAAACAATAACTTTTCTATTGGAGCTGGAATAGCTTGCCTGGCTGCAGGACCAGCAAAGCTGTGAGGACTCAGTTTGCAGTTGAATTGTGAAAGACATTGCAAAGGCTTAAGTGAAATGTAAGTTCTGAACTGAAACACCAATCCCTAAGACCACTGTAAAAAACCCCAAGCCATTAACTGCGCCCTGGATTGTTTCCTTCCACAGACTCTTTCTAGCTACAACAGGATTTCTAAGTAAATGTCCTGCTCCCATGAGTAACACTATAATAGCAGCACAGGTTTTTGTTGCCCATAATCTCTTTTTACATTCTGTAGGAATCCTTGTATAAGGATGCAAATAATTTATTAGAAACAATAGAATATACATTAGGCCTAACTGCATTCAAAAGCTTAGAAAGTTCTCTGAAAATAACCCAGTGAGGTCACAGCTTCATTCATGGGAATGAATGTAATATATGTGCAATGCCTGACATAAATATTCCTTTCTAAAATGTGCAGCATATTCACCCTCTTTGCAGTGTTGACTGAAGTGAAAGAATCCAATAGTCTGTACTAGACTAGCTGTACACAAATCTGTTCATCATTAATCACACTTGGGGAGAGGGTCCCCTTTTTGGAGTGAATTATTGTCAGAAAACTACAAACAGCACTGCCAGATCATTGTGTAGAACAGTTTCATACACAAAAGGAGTAACAAGGAAAGTATTTGGAAAATCAGAAGAGTCAGGTCAGTGAATTAACTTAAGTTTTAATAAAAATATTCTAATTAATCAATTGTACCTGTAACAAATGTTATGTCTACAAGTAGTCTAGATAAAAAAATGGTAATGAAAAGGAAGTATTTCCTTCCACAAATGTAGAAAGGCTGATTCTGACAACTCCCACTGACCTCATGTTCAAACTCAATGAAATAATGGATCACAGTTAATTTTGGGACCTGTCTGTTCCTGGTGGGAACAATATGGAGCAAATACACCTCAGGGTGGTTCTCCTGAGTGTTGTTTGAATACTGTCTGGCATTCCTGGGGAGTACAAGTGTTGCTTCATCTTGTGTCTACTTTTGTAGTTGTGGGAATTAAAATGAGACTTATTTATATCTGGTTGTAACACTCCTCTTGGGGTGCAAGGAAGGAGCAGGAATTAGTTTGTGTCCTCTGAGGAGTGCAAGAGCCGTAAAATCTTAACTGGTCCCTTAATATGACATAAAGGAATAGAAAAAGTCCTGGTTGGTTTCCTTCAGTTCCAAATGCTAAAGGAAAAGCCAGCTGGATCAAAGCATGTTGAATACACTGAATCATGACTGTTCTTAAACCACTGCAAGTTGAAAAAGCTGAACCAATGAATTGCAAACTGTGGGCACCAGTCTATAATGCCAAGATGCCAAATCTACTTTATATTCTGGTGTGCAGAAGGGCCACGTACAGCAGAGGTACTAAATTCTGCACAGTTATACACAGATAAAATCTAAATTTAAATACCAGTATGCTGTTCCTTGATACTTGGCACTGCCTGAACCAGTTTGGGACTGATTTGCTTTAGGCCATAGCTACCCTTGCATAGTGTTTCTTCCTAGCTTAAACCTCTCTGAGGAAGATGCAATGCAAATATGAGTTTACTGCTTCCAGGCTTGAACTGGAACCTCCAGACAGGTCTGCGGAGCTTCGTGAAATCTTATGGCGTGAGTCAGCACTCTGCCCCATGCACTGCTATGCAGTTTTGACATGAGCCAACATTCATGGGGAGTCCATGGGCCAGGAGATGTTTTGAAGACTAGGTAAGCCCACCAGCTGTTTGCTTGGCACTCATACTCTAATTCCATCTTCAGAAGAATTTTTTCCTACTTGAGTTACAGACCTCCATGGTACACCTTTGTTGAGAGAAGGTTGCTCATGGGAGAAAATATTTTGCAAGATGAAGCCCAAGGAAAGGAAAATGTGTGGTTACACTGAATATGAGATAAAAAGCATGTATGTGTTACACTGAGTTTGTATTGAATAAGGTATTACACAAGGAAAGGTCTGGAAAATGGAGCAGTAAAAGAGGTTTCAAGACTGGCAGAAGTCAGATACAGTTTTCAGTGTTTAATTTCTCTCTACATAGTATTCCACTGCAAGGTATAAATATTGCTTTATATCCACAACTAGGATATGCAGTTAAAATTATTTATTTAGGATATTTCAGACCCATCTGAAATAATTCTGAACTTGCATACACACATCAGCATGTTTCGATTGGGATGTGAAGGTCCAAGTTTTAGATTTTTTTTGCTTTACTGGTAGATGGAGAGAGTTTTTCTTAGTGCAAAGCCAGAGGATTTTAGTGGTTGGTATAACATATGTAGTGCTACAGAACAGCTTATTCCAAAGAAGCAGGAGAAGGACAGCCATGATTATTTTTAAATATTAATATGTGTAAATTCCCAATATAAATCATATAATGAGCCTCTCTGATGGGAAAGTGGAACACTTTGTCAAATATGGATTAGATTTCTGTTGGCAGCCATGTATTTTCCTAAATTCAAATGACAGTTTTTTGTCCAAGGAGACATCTTTAATTTGCTATCTGACCTGAGTGATTTGCATACAAAGGATCTATGGCAGGAAAAAACCTCACTTAAATGTTGGTATTTTTATTGGTTTAAAAAGACTTGCGTCTGCACCCTTCATTTCAGAAGATGAACATCTCTCTCAAGATCTGTATATAGATAGCAATTACAGAAAGCAGTTCGCCCACACATACACTGGCTTAACTCTTTAATAACAGTTTATTTTTGCAAAAAACCATAAGCATATCTCAATTGGTGCATTCTTGTTATTCTGCTGAATTTCTTGTTTCCTTATACTCTTTAGGAGCATAGCTGATAGCAGTACTACTGTTGTGCTCACCAGTGTCCGCATACTCAGGGAAAAAAAAAAGTGGTAGGCCTGAAAAGCTTTTCAGTTATTTCTGTCTTGGTCCCAATAAAGAAATGGGCAATAAATGCTACTGCAGCACATAATGCAGAAAATTGATTAATTTCTTATGAACAAAGAGTAATTTAACTTTACCCTAGCTAATACTGAGACAACATATATAAACCTCTGAAAACAAATGCTGTCATGTGAGGTTTCAGTGGTATTTATGTAGTGCAAAGCCATGTTTTATCTTATACTGTACAAAAACTCGATTCCTGCTATTTTTTTTTGTGCTCTGTTGTTTCATTGTTATCTTTTCCTTCCCATCTCTGTTTACACTTAATATCTTGCACAAGTATGGGTAGTGCTAATTTGAATTCAGACCCACCGTGACAATCAGAGCCTTCAGCACCATAGAGAATGTCTTGAGGACCCTTTCCACTTCCATTCCTCTACTAACCTCCAGTTAGTCTTCCATAGGAGCCATAGCACATCTTTTACCCTGTTGAGGAACAAAAGCCTTTTGGATAGGGAAAGTAGCATTCAGCAGTTCTTTCACAAAAGGTGTGAGAGGAGGAGTTTTGAAAAAATCATAGTTATGGGGCTCTACTTTTGTCTTACTCATTTTCTTTTGAAACCATTTAACTATTCTCCCCTATTGTTTCTTCTTACTAATGCTCCAGCACCAGAATCATATAATTTGCCCTGAAACCACCCCTAAATATGCTTTGGTTTAGAGGAAAAGCATATGAAGCTGTGGAAATGGGAGATGGGTGCCATTGGGGTGAAAGTGCAAATCTGCTAATGAAGACTACGGATGATGCGAAGTATCGTATAGCTGACATGCAAAAGGTATTTGGTTTAAAGGCAGTTGCCAGAAATCTTTCCTGGCCCACTATAAATTGCAGGTGGGAAGGGCAATGGAAAAATCAGGACAGAACTGAAAAAAATAAAGAGAACCAAACCCCAACCCAGTTAATTCAAAACTGGTTTGATCAACATAATTTTAAACATCCTTCATTAACTGGATAGGAGTAACACAGGAGACAAGTTGTGTGTGTGTGTGTGTGTGTGTATACCTGTGTGTATGTATGCACTTTTATACTTTGCATTTCTGTTCCTGGTAGTACCATCTGTGTCTTGTATGTCTGTTCCCTCTCATGCTGTACTTAGCTTACATAGATTTTGGTCTTGTGACTGTCTTTTCATAATAGATACGTATGATTCCTAGCACAGTTACCAGCTTCATCCTGATTTTAGGCTACAGAAAGCGTCAGTTAATAAGCAATGGTAATATTCACACATAAATAGAAAAATGAGTGTGGGGAGGGGAAAGCTTCAGATGTACAGTGGGTGTTTCCCCTTCAGCTGGCCTGGGCTTTCTTACCTCTGATCTGTGGCGGTTCCTAAAAGAGTTAACTTTTATATGACCAGGCAATGTTTTTGGCAAAATGGATTGCAGGATGGACTTTTCTGAAGGCAGAGGAGCTCTGTTGTTGTTTGAACTTGAATATTATTTGAAGTTGCTCTTCTTTTTTTTTTTTTTTTTGGCCTCTTGGGCATAAATGGAACAGGTGTGTGTTTGCCACAGGCCACAGCTCGGGAAAGCTATGTCAAAGCACAATGAGGTCATTGTGAAACATCAGTATTCTTCCCGAGACCTGGCTATTACAGACAGGAATACTTCAGAAAGCTCTGTGAACTGAGTTCCAGGTGATAGACAGAAAAGACTCCAAGAAAAATCTGTATGTCTGCCGAATTGTGTTTGCCCAGTGAAAACTACATCTTATCACCTATCTCTGAACAAGCTATTTAAAACAACTGCTGTTGACAGTGAAGTGGGTTTGCACACGTCCAGTGTTGGGTTGATCTCTGAGTGCTAAGGACATCTGGTTTCTTTAAACAAATCAATTCTGCATGTGAGCAAAGTGAATATTTTCAGTGTAAAGTGTGCTTTGACTTTGAGTGTGTCAGGAAATACTGTACCTGCTAAATGATTGTTAAATGGAGAGGAGGGAGGAGTTCCCAGGCATTACGGAGCCGGCTTTTGCTGCCGGAGTCCTATCTGACACCACCAGCACTCTGCCAGGAGTGAAAGAATATGTTGTATAACTCACTGGCTCTACCATGTACATAGTGGTACTCTGCAAATAAACTTTCTATCCAGGTATTTTTGGACTTCTGCCTCAAACCAAGCGGATAAGGAGCATTTATGGCTGTAGCAATAAAATAGTGCAGATGTTCTTTTTCGTATGTGCAGTACTAAAAAGGAAAGCCATGCTATGCTTTTATCAGATCAACTTGAAGTCAGTACAAGTGTAGCTCAGGGTTGGGATTTATGCTTTCACAGCAACGTATCTTTTTACTCCAAGAATTTACTTTCAGTGTTTGTGCTTAAAGTCCCATGTTAAGCCCCTCAAAGTGACAACAATATGGTTTTCTTTGTGAGATCTGAATGTGTCTGGATTAGGTCACTTCACTCTTTTATAGCTTTAACCAGCTTCAACTTGTACTGTGGTGACACACATCTGCTGACTCGATGGATCAGTGCATTAAGCTTCAGGCTGACTGGTGGGCCATGCTTGAAAGACTTTTGGCATGTGCTGGTGCCTGCATTTTTCACCCTTGACTGAAAGCATATGCTTCATACAATTGAGACAGTGTTAGCATGTGGGTCTCAGGCAGCCTCCTACACATCTGGCAGAGCCTGGCCCTCCTTCCAGGTGAATCATCTCTCCTGGGAGGGTGGCTTGCAGCACTGTGGCATCTGCAGAGTGGCAGGAAGTGTCTGAATTCATCTGAGAGTGATTTTTATCTTCACATGCTTTTCCAATTTCATCAGGCCCCTCATGCTACATTCCAAGTGACATGATTAAACCTGCCAAAGACAAAGGGAGGCTGATTGATAAAAATTATCTTTGACCCTTCACAATCTGTCATAGCTTAAGATAGTAGTAATAATAGTAGTAATGATGGAATGAAATAAGTGTTATGCGAAGGAAGCTATTATTGTTTGAATAATATTCTGTAAAACAGGATTACTTCCTTGCTTTTTGTTTCCATTTTATCACACAAATTAACTTGTCATCAGCATAATGGAAGAATGGACTGCAAAGGATTATAAACTTTACGTTTACTTCAAGTGGGACTTTACTGTGATTTCCATTGGCTTGATTTTATTTTAACATATAAGTTTGAAGGCACTAATAAAGATGCAGTCCAACAGCAAAGGATCAGTTTTCAGAGAGAAGGTTAGACATTTAGGCAGGAGTGGTTTTTTAACGAGGAGTGTATGGATCTATTTTTCTCAATATGGAAAGAAAATCCTTGAAGGAAGGTTCTAAACATACCCAGTACTGCGCAGCAAATAGAATATTTTATAAGCACAGTACATAAAAATATTTTTATTCTTTAGTCTGCGGCACTAGTCCAGGCACTTGTGTTGTATTTCCTCCCAACCAAGCATCTGGACTGATACAGATGATCTGCAAGAAAGGAGATTAACTCTTTGCACCCTGAGATGTGTTGCAGATCTGTTGCATGTGCTGGCATTTCAGTAATGCCACTGAGAAAAGGTTCTGATAGAAATATGCTCAGGCTTTTGTTGTCTTTAGAATGTACCCTTGATTTTGCCAGAGGATAATGAAAAATAGGCTGTAAAGCATATAGATATGTTTTGTACAGATATGTACAGGTATCTGCATAAACTACGGTGAAGAGAGCACAGTGCACATTTAGCTCTTGGTTAGTGTAGTGTTAATGACAGATAATTCTGTTGATTTCGTTTCAGTTATTCTGAATGAATGCATCTAGTGAGGGCAGAATCTGACCCACTCTGCTTTGATGTGCGCTCTGCTCTGTCAGGAGCTGCTAGGTTCTTTTGAACAGATGCCTGTATTCTGCTGATACGCAGGGTCATTAAAAAGATCAAGATGACCAAGCCAGAGACATTCGGATAGCTGCAGACAGCTGCGCTTTGCCTCTGCAGTCTACATGAGGTGGATTCTCTATGAATTTTCCCTCTGAGGTTAGTTGTGTGTGGGAGCATTTTGCATACTGACCACTGCCAAGCCTCAGCCCAATGGCTGGATGTACGAATCTGGGCAAAGATCACAAGTTACAGCTCTTTCTGAGAAAGCTGTAGGTTCCCAGGTATCATGTAGGAGGAAATCCATGCAGGGCTTGTGTTGGACAGGCTATGAGAAGGTTGCAGAGCTTTTCCCAGAGAGACAAGGCAGAAAATAAATAGTTGCTGAGTGTATTGTTTCTGCACTTGTAAAGGTTTGCTGCTTAGTGTTCTGTAAGTACAGGACTTTGCAGTTTACTGCTACCACAGCAAAGCTAGCTGGTCACCAAGTAGCTGAGTCAGTGTTAGATAGCCTCCAAGGCTTCCTTCCAGACACTTTATGGAGGAGTTAAAATTGCAGAGAATACTAAGATATCCTGAAGTGATTGTGGTGCGTACCAGCTATCAACTGTATCAGGAAATAATATTTCAAATCTTGCCAACTTGCTAATGAGAAACTTCTTTGGTCCTCTGTGAAGAAGACAGTTATATCTTCTCAAGAACCAAACATTTAATTCTACCTATTCAGTGTTGGGTTTGTGCCTTTTTATCTCTCCACTGCTGTTATAAAGTACCTTAATTCAGTGTAGATTGTACCAGTGTGCATTTCTTAATTTTGTGATTTTCATTTAAAGTCTATTGGAGATAAAAGGTGAAAGTTATTGTTGCTTATGTGCAAATATATATGTAAGCAGAATAGCATCATTTAGAATGCTAAGTATGGGGGTTTTTTTTCCTCAATGCAAATAAAGTTCAGCTAAATTCAGCGCAAAACATTGAATACTTTAAATGAGAGCAGAGTAAAGCCACACTTCCCTGTTAGGATAGTGAAGCATAATCTGCATTTTTTAAAAAGGCATTTCACACATCGCTTTTTCCCAGCCATATTTCCTTATTTAACGAATTAGTTGGTAAAGGCAATAGGAAGAAGCTCCAAAGAGCAGGGCTATATGCTGCTATCAGTTGGATGTTGGATGGCAGAGCTTACTCGGCTTTGACTTTTCCACATGACCCAAGACACAAGCAGTGCCTTCAGCAGTGCTCTGGGGTGGGAGGAAAGAGTATCACACTTCCACCAGTGAATCCATGCCAGCTGAAAAGATAACAGCCCAGTGATGAAACTGGGCCACTCCTAAAGTGCCATGGTGGCATCCTGTGAGATGGCAGCTAAACAGCCTTTCCCATTTGGACCTGCACGGTTTTTCAGAAGAGAAGGAGAGAAGGCAAAATAGACTGACATTTGATCCTTCTCTTGGAAAGCCTCTTTCATTAAGTAGCTGCTGATAGGAAGTGTCATTCAACAGCTGTGAAGTCCAACAATTGCAGATAGGTCTCTGGAAGGGCCCTAGTCCAAACTGAACTTGAAGCCTGCAGAGCCAAGGAGGTGCAGGCATGCTGAGGCACAGCCGGGCAGGACAGCACTCAATGGGCAGATCACTGTGTGCTTGTGTGCCTTGTCCACTCTGCAGCCAGGCAGGTAAAACCACCTGTAACTTGTGTTTATGGCAAGCTATGCATGCAGTAGTCACTGCCTTCCTTCCGACCTCCCCTCCTCCAGCTAAGCTGCTGAGAATGTTTTTAAATGAATCAGTATTTCTTGCCATTCACCAGTAGCAGTTTGTGAGAATACGTAAAGACATACACACACCATGCTTCTTACATTCAGTAGAGCATCTCTTTGAAGATAATTGTAATAAGGCATAAAGATTACTTCATTGTGGCAGAATTATCCCTTGCCTATAATAAAAGAAGCGGGGCTGCAATTTTTTTTCCCCTGAAAACAGAGCAAAATCTTCAGAATTCGTGTTTGCAGTGTTCCAGACCTGGCCCTCGTTTCTTTGGTCTTATGCTCCCACTTGGAACCTCTCCACTGTTCAGTTGGGCTTTCCTTCTTTTCTTTTACGGTTTAAGATTTCCAAGATAAGGTTTTTAGATCAGAAGTTAAGAGTATGTGCAGTTGTTCATATATATTCATGTATGTGAATTTAAATGTACAGTGGTACATATTTTAACAATGTATGTATCCATCTTTTTCCTACTCACTTGCACAGGTTGAGAAATCAGTGTTTGTGAAGTGACATTGCACAGGCAATTGTGAGCTAATTACCAAAATACAACATTCCTGCTGTATTTCTTGGCAATTGGATTTAATTGTAATCATAACACTGTATGATGAATTGATTAATTTAATTTGCTAAGTGGAGAGACTGAACTAAAACTTACTCCCCTCATCACACTTCTGAGTGCCCTTGCCACTAGGCAACAGTCTTTTTCCAGCTTGTGTTCTCCTTGTCTGGTAAAAAGGTCTGACAAATAGATGCTGGGTGTGTGTGTGCATGCACGCACATGTGCATGTGTTTACTTTGCTCTCATTTAGAGCCATTAAAAACTCGATCCCACAGGGTTCTGAGCATTTTTATTTCCTGCTGCCTTTCCAGGGTGAACACCTTGTAGAAGGCCTTGGTGATACCATCCATTGCAGAAGAAAAAAAAGAGGGATTGGGGGTAGCAGGGGAGATGTGAGAGAGCCAGAAGAGGAACATAGCCAAAACACTGAATTACCATTCTTGTTTCTGTCTGTCCAGTGTGTTTGCTGCCATTAGATTCATGAGAGCCAAACAGTTTAGAGACAGGACTTTCAATAGGTTAATAGGTGTGCATGGCTTTTATCTGCCACTGCCCTCTATTGAATAGAGATATGAGATATGATATTTCAGCTATCTGTAATAATTTCAGTTTTGAGGTATCTGAGACTCCATTAGCACAGACAGCAGAGGTCACATACTTCTGAACATCTTTAATTTTGTGCGGGAAGTGATATACAGCCTTCTGTCGTCTAATACAAAGGCATGGGGCTTGGAGAAAGTACTCATACTAATGTTAAAATTGTAATAAACCCCTTGTATTCTGTGCTTGTAGAATTAATAGCTCTCAAGTCAATGCATGAAATGTATACTTAGCTTTAGGAAATGTGTAATCGTCACCAACGCTTGTCACATACCAAAGGAAAAAGGCACTAGGCAGCTTGTAAGCAGAACAAAGCTTAATTTTCCTGTAATCTTCCTGTCTGCAAGAAATTAATTGAATAAATTAAAAAGAGCAGCAGTAGTAGCTTTAAATTTCTTTGCTTTAGACAGCTCATGGCAAAAATTGTATTTATGTTGGTTTTTAATCTCTAACATGGAACAAAATAGTGACTGAAGGTAGATACGGTCTCGGTTTCTCCCAATTATTGAGGGGGAAAAAAAAACCTGTTTTGGGTTGTCTCACTATTTCATCAGCTTTCCCTTTAACTACAGCAAGGGACAGAGTTTCATGGTGAAAGAACAGAAAGAAGTGAGAGAGCTTAAGAGGGCCCTCCAGGTAACATGAAAGAGTGCCTCAGTCATCCTCTGTCTTGTTACTCTAAACACCAACTGCATTGTCTCGAGTCGTTTTCCCTTGCGGGAACACTTAGCCTTACCAAACACAGCTCAGCCTTACAGGTACATTCCCACCAATTAAAGAGGAGGGGTTCCTCACAAGTCCTGCCAATGCACCCACCTAGCTTGAGCAAAGATTGCCAAGTACAACAAACAGTGCCAAAGCGTGTGGTGGTTTTGGGCTCTGCTCCAACGGGGACCGAGATGAGACAGTCACAACTTAGCCTTTCCAGAAAGCCAAATCTTTGTGTATTCCTCCGGATTAAACTTGGAGCCGTCCTCATCATGTAATGGAGCTGTACCTGGGCGGTTGCTGGCCTCTTCTCCTGGCGGAGCTCCACCCTGAGAAAGACTGGGCACTGGTGCATGCTTCTGGTTGAGACTTCGGTTGGCAAGTCTGGTTTGTGGCAATCAAAATTGCGATTCTCCTCCCAGGATTTTCAGCTGTGGAGTGTATGAATCTGATGAGGCCTTGCAAAACACCAGCCTCCCAGAAGACAGAAAATAGGTACCTTCCAGTCTTGGATCTAACAAAGAACTGAACCCAGAGGGTGGGGTTTGGATGAAGGTTCAGATCTGGATTCCCTGTTTAGTTTCAGTATTGTGGTTTTGGACCATCAGTAGTGGTAACATACAAATGATTTTTCACTCTAAAGAGCACTGTAAAATGCTATTATACTTGCTAATCTCCTTTTTTATAACTTGCCAAGTGAGGACTGCTGCTCTGCAGCAATATAGCTGGCACAGTGGAGGTGCCTGTGTTTTTGCCACTCGTTTTTTCATGGTGGAATGAAGACAGTTTTCTATACACAGTATTCTGCCCTCCCCTTAAAACATCTGAGTCACACAGCTGTTTCCCAGTTAAATCACAGGCTCGATCTGACTGTACATTAAGTTATGTTATGCAACACATGCTGGTAAACTCTGCCACTGATACAAACAGCACAGAAACACGTGAAGGGCAAAATCCCTAGAGGTGGGTTTACTTCTCTTTGTGCCAGTGACACTTCCATTATAAGCTCATTTGCCTTGGTTTACTGAGAGGTCTGATCCCCGTTATTCCTCATTGCAGTATGCTCTGCTAAAGACTGCTTTAAAATCTTTTTGAATCTCTCTAGTAGAGCCCACAGTAGAAGATGCTTTACACCATGATACCTTGGGCTGCCATAGCTGTGAACCTGCCCTGGCCAGGCTGCTCTCTCTTAGTGCTGCTGCATTTAGACCCCCAACAAAGAGGAAGGCTCTGGGTGCTTTCCACTGCTGCAGCCTCTCCCTGCTTTGCTGGCAGAGGCAGCGTGTCCTGGTTTACATTGGCAGAAGCCAGCATAGCTCAAGGATGAATTTAGCCCTTGGCACTCCTTGGAGAGCTGACTCAGATGACTGCACATGAAAACTACAAGCTGGTCTTTTATTTAATTCCCCTCAATGTTCAGTGTTTTATTTTTTTATAATTATTTTAATTTTTACTTCTTGTAAAACCATTTTGTGTTCAGTGGGAGAGATTTGCTGTTGAAGTCCTTGGGATGTTCTGGAGTTATTACAAGAATGGAGTAAAAATAGTTTTCATATGTACAGTACCTTATCCCAGAACATCTCAAGGCCCTGAAAAAAACTACACACAGCCTGATGAGCGGCGCAGCTGATAGATGATGTTATTTACATTGTATACGAGAAAAGAAAGGTATGGAAATTTTAGGTGATGTGCTCAAAAGTAAATGGCAGATCCATTTCGGAACTAGGATAGAAGGTAAATACCACAGTTCCTTCCTCTGAGAACTGTGGGCAAAAAAGATGACTTCTGGAGCCAGAATTTCTTTTCTTCTGCCAGCAATGGCTGTGGATCCTGTCAGTGATCTGTGTAACTACACCAGTTTGTGTCTTGGACATCTCTCGAAATTGACTGATTTTGAATTAAGCATCCTCTGGTCTTCACTTTGAGCAGGGAAGCTTGAAAATGTGGCAGTAGTATCGACTGTGTAGTAGCCACCATAGCAGCAATACCTAGGCAGTATCTCAGGGAACATACCAACATGTCTGCTACTGCTGGTGTCCACTGCTACTGGGGGCCTGATACACAAAATCCTGCTCTGGGCAGAAGTGATCGGTCTTCAGCAACCTGTCTGAGCAGACACAGGGTATGTGTTGTTGGAGCTCTCAAGAAGGAGAAAGGAACCTCTGGTGCCAAACCTACAACTAGGAGGGAATCTTCAGTTAAGTATGTTAAATACCCATTAGTTTAAGCTAGGGGATACTTGTGCTGTCCCAGGTAGGTGACAGGGTCACATCATATGCATGTTACGGCATTTGGGAAGCTTACGTATTCCTTGCGAGAGGGTATCTCTTCATCAAGCGGACACTATCTGTGCCTAGGTCTTCTTAGAGACTACAAGTCCTTGCACTGTGTCTGCTCTACTGGCAGTTTTGCAGCATGCAGCACATTCCTTAGATTTTGAGGCATAAAAATTGGAGTTTGTTTTTCATACTGTGCGAATACTTTGGCCTTGGAGAGACCTCTAGACAAGGACAGGAGGGAACAAAGCACAGATTTGCTTCAGAAATAAAATTCTGCTGCCCTTGTTGCCATTTGCCCATGGAACTGCTTCCTGCCAACTCTGTGCCTGACGCACAATTATGTCGGAAGCAGAATTGGTTGGGGCAAGTTTGTGATTGTAGCTGGCATTTCTGTCATGTCTCATACTGAACGCACAGCCTCTCCCTGCGTCCTGGGTGTCTGAGCACATTAGGAGCATTGCAAGAGGAGGGCCTCAGAAGCAAGTGCCAGAGGAGGAGAGCCACGGGGCAGGCGGCAGCAGAGGCTCAGCAGGCAGCGTGCAGTCACGCTCCTGGGGTGATCAGACAAGGTGGAGGAAGGTCTGATGGAACTGTGATGGGAATGTGAGAGACACCATTTGCTCATATGGTCTATGAACAAACTGTAGTTACTAATGGGTTAGTTCTGCAAAGCTATAAAAGATTCTTTTTTTCTAACTTGGTTCCATGCTACATGCAAATATATTAACATTTGTTTTTTAAAAACTCCAAACTTAACTAACAGATGAAACTGAAATCACTGGATTAGTTTGCAGTGGAGGGACTATATTAATTGTTCTAATAACATTTGACTTAAGAATTACCCTGCTACTCAGTAGTGCTGGGTTTTGTTTCTTAATCCGATCACCTCATGATTACTCTCAAAGCCTTCTCCTTTCTTTTCTATTCTTAACATGCAATTAAAGTGAAACTCCCCTGTGTTATTACTGCAAACAACATGAAAGTAAGTGAAGCACATACTTTCCAAATGTCAATGCTTTGCTTACTGCTATCAGTTTAACTGTATTGCTCTGACAGTTGACGTTATTGGACTTATGCCAGCACATAATTTGTCCCCTTTCTACTAGAATAAGTAGATGTTGAGTAACAGCTAGATATTGCTTGTCTCTGATATAAAGGTGGGGTTTGCTCTTGACTTAGCTGTGGGAGTCTTTTACTGCATCCATTGAGGAAGACACAAATGGGCATGTGGAACTGCTAAGCTGGAGAAATCTGTCCTTTTGGAAGTTCCCAGTTTTATTCCACATTTATTTCCTAATATTAAAAATAATATGCAATACAGAAGTCTGAGTGAATTGGGCAAAATAAATGTACTTTCAAAGCGAAATATTTCATAATTTAATTCGAACTAAGTGATTAATTCCATCTTTTCAATGAAACTTTGTCATGCTACCAAAACACTCCATTTTAACTAAATTTCATTAAAACTCTTCCAATTTAGAAAGTCTTTGACACTTCTCTGAGCTGCTTTAATAACTTATTAAAAACTCTGACTGAAGTCTTTTGTTCTTGAAGTTGGAACAAAAGGCAGTAGCTGGATTCCTAGGCAGTTCATGCTGTCAAACTGCTTCTATTACTTCTCAGCCCAATAAGCCATGACTTGGACCTCAGTGAGCTTTGTATCATGCTCTTTATGTGTGCAGCAATACCTTTGATAACCTCTGAGGGGGATTCTTTAAAGACAATTGTACAAAGTTGGCTAGATGCTGTGATTTTGGTGATGAGGGTAAAAATCCAGTAGGAATTAAGATGGATTAGTCAAACTACCTTTACATGCTTGCCAAGCTTTCAAAAGCAAAAGGCTGCCACTAAGCCACAAGACCCTTATTACAAGCAGCACCATGCTACTGTAACTGGTATTTAAATTACTTCAGTGGGAGGTATCTCTTAATAACCGTATTACTAGTGCAGAGTTGCTTAATGACTTCACAGGCAAATAGATAATTAAACCATTAAACAATATAGAACTGAAAATTGTGTCCCCAGCAAACTTCAAAGTTGTCTCCTTAATGGACTCTGAAACCCAGGCCTGGATCTGAATCACCTAGGATGCGAAGTGGAAAGAAGCATAAAGGAATATGGATTTAGATTTTGCAGCTTGAGCTGTTCTCTGCTAAGTCGTTCTTTTATTTTCCAAGTTATGTACTTTGTAAACATACCTGTTGGTGTTTACAGAAGAGCAACACAATTCTATCAAGTCTTGAACTATGAAGAGGTTTCAGTGTATATGGTGTTTGTCTTTCATCTGATGGGATAATAATACAGAGTTCAATAGAAAGATACTGTGAGAGATATAATTCTAGTAGAGTTCTATTTTGGGGTTTATGGGCACAGGATTTCTTATAATGCAGCATGTCTACAGCATTTATGTTAGGTGCATTTGTATCCTGAGATGAGGCAGAAACTGCATTCTGAAACAGGCCCATTTCCTCACTGGAAGGGAAAGGGTGGATGTTTCTCTGTGTGTGTAAGCTTAGGATGGGAGGCAGATGCTTTAGTGAGGTCTCCAGTACTCCCTGGAACTCCAGGCAGATACCTTGTTTTTTTTATCTTTAAATTTTCAGGAACACAAATAGCAACAAGAATGGCAAATATCTTAGATCTCAGCTGCAGTAGTAGTTCATTTTTTTAAGAAAACAAACCACAGATTTGTTCAGTAAATGCAGTATCATTGGAACATGTCTTATTTAATGTACATTTCTGTTCTAGTATATGCATGCATCTTTTTTGTAGGCTAAAATTAAGCATTTTGATACAGAGCTAAAACAGACTGCAGTGTTTGTAAGATTAGAAGATGAGGTCATCAGGCCACAGGGTGTCTTCAGTTTCATCCTCTGAAAAGAGGTGAACATGTTAAAAACCTATGGGAGAGTTTTTATAAGTGAGTAAATCTGACTTCTATAACAAGACTTTTATTTCTTGTCACCTGTCTGGTTTTATTAGATTTTTCACTTCTCAAATAACATTTTAAGAAAGGAAAGAAAACCCTCTGAAGAGGACCCTTGCCTGTAGCAGGAAGTATAATATCCCTGTTTCTCTCTTTCTTTTTTTCTCTTTTTCTCTCTCACTCATTATACGCTGGCATGAACACTCTGACATTGCTAATTGCCTCCACATTACACTGGCTGAATTCCAACAGTAGTGGCATAAAAATTAATGAACAAGACAGAGCTCACACATAAGGAACATATGGTGCAATAGTGGTCAATTGCATTCTAGTTTAAAATAATGTCTTGAGAGAGTCATGATCAAAGCAGTTTCACAAAATGAAAAGGGCCAGATTCTACTTGCACTATATATCTATGCTACCTCACTGTCCTCAGTGAGAGTCCGTATTTGAACAAGGAGATCCCCCAAACTGTAAATAGGCAATGCCAAAAAGTTGTTTCTTTTTCAAATATAGTAGGAATTTCCTCCACCATTCTTACTGTGAAAAATAGCTGTGTATTTTCATTTGGGAAGCAAGACTGGGGAAAAGCAGTCTTAGAAATGGAGAGAATTCTTCAAAGATTTTTATTGTTGTCCCTCCCAGAGTGAGCTATGCAGTTTACAGGAGGGTGACACACAATTATTTCCCATTATCCTAAAATGTGCAGTTTAAAGTTAACATGAATTGGTTTTATCTGTGTATATGCTTCACACAAAATCCAGATTTCAAAGCAATTAAGATAGTGATAATCCAAGGTACTCTCAAGATTCTTTCAAGTTGAAAGCTTGTGTAAGATTAATGTTAAAATTCAGGTTTTATTCTCTTGCCAAAGTAAATGCTAGGTAACCTCTTGTTAACATTAATGGGAGTTAAATATTTGCACTCAGAGGAAAACAGACCCCAGACATGATACAAACTATGGGTCTATTACATAATATAAATAAACATTTCTTGTTTAATAACTTTTACTGACATATAATGGAACAAACTGTTACAATAGTATTGCTAGGCCTTATGATATAAATTATTGATTTTTTATTATGCTGGTGATTTCCTACCATTATAAATGTATAAATGAGGTGTTATTTGTCTTACGAGATTCGAACACTAACTTTAACTTATATGGGACAAGTCCTTCAACAATTTAATGAATGACCCAAATAAATCACTGTATCAGCACAGTACTTCATATACGAGAAAAGGAGCTTTATGTCACTTCAGCATCTGTATCCTTAGCCAGATGTGGTACTTGGGTCTGTACCCCAGGTTAGAGCAGCCTGGGTGTTGCCCAAAGTGAAATGTGGCTGCAGATGGCCCCGTTAGGTCATTACAGCCACTGGAGAGAGCTGGAATGCAGAAATGCTCAAGCCACATCCCCAGCATGCCTCCTGCTACTCTGCAGGAATTTCCTTGGGGCTAACTCACACTGGCTCATAGCCATTTCTACTTTAACTCCTAGCAGGATAAAGAATAGGTAGGACAGCTTATTGGGGCAGTGGGAATGAATGTCTGACAGTTCTTTATCTATCTGGATAATAGTCTTATTTGTATTTGAATTTTATTTTTTTGAGTGTTTCTGAGAGAATTACTGAAACATCCTTTCAGTAAACCTGAAATAGTAATTGCTTCTCATCTGGATTTTTCTGAATATGATAGAATGTTGATTTCAGTTTATTTACTTATTTTAGGGTTTTAACCTTAAAATACTTGATTTTCAGTCTTAGCGATAGTTTAGATTTTTGCTCAAGACATTACCAATTATATTTTAAAGGAAAAATCATACAAAAGCTGAGAGCTGAGTTCAATGCAGTGCACTGGCTTCAGCATAACCCTTTCCATTTACAATGCAATTAGATGTTATTCTCCCACAATTAATGGGCCAAATGACACTCCCACTTATTATAATAGGCTGTCTGATATAAATCTGAGATAACTCGGATTGTGGAAATGCCTGTGTTCTACAGAGGTGCAACTGGGAGAGAAAAGCACCAGCTGAGCTTCTCTTTCTGCTGCTGTTACCATAAGCTGGTTTTGGCCCACAGTGTCTTGGTCTATGTATGAGGAAGCAGTTTCTCTCTCTCAGCTCCGTTTTCATCAAGAGAAGGCCAAGGGTACCAGATGGCATGTGTTACAGAGCTTTTCCTTCTAGCATAGAATTTATTTCCAAGATGTAGAATTGCGAGGATTCCTTCAGTCATCCCCCTAGAGTCACAGGTTTGGTATCTCGCCAATGGCATGTAATACACTTCCTGGCATGCTGTAGGAGAAGTAAAATTAGTTCAGAACTTCACTTTACAGTTGAGGCTGGTTTTGTTAGGGTTTTTTTTTTTTACTGCATTATTTGAACATGCCTGGAAAAGGGTCCGCGTTTAAGATTTAACCATTTAATTTCCAAGTTCGCTATAGCCTCCTCCCACCCTGGTTGTAGATTTGGACAATTGTCAAAATATGCAAACGCTTTGAGTCTTGTTGCTTAATGCCATATGTGAGTATCACTTGTGCTTTGTTCTGTTTCCTTAGGACGGACTAAAGAATTGGGAGGGAACTGGAAGCAGCATTAGGAAATACCATCTATGTAGCTTTTCTTGCAGAGTAGTATAACTGGTAAAATTTATTTTTCAGGAGTGGGGTTTCCAGGTGTAGTTTCAAGGTTGCTTTTGTAGATAGAAAGAAAACAAACTAGAAAACTCAAGCGAGTAATTACTCTATGTTGTTTCCCTTAATAAGGATTTCAAGTGAATTTAAAGCTATGAGGAAAAAAAAACTTATGAAAGCGTTGTTACAACCCAGTCCTTAATGTGTGCAAGTAGATATTTCTCTGGCTTGCAGGTTTGGGTGCAACTTAACAAGTTGAGTGTCAAAAGAAAGTTCATCTCAAGCAGCTTCAGCAAAATACTTCATTTAGCTACTGGGACATGACAATGAAATTCTTTTATGACAGTTGCCTCTTAAAGGCTTTCATCCTATATTTTTAAACAAAATTTCTTAGTTGCATTACATGGGTATGAGTATTTATTTAGTATTATGAGGCAAACTTCCTGGGTTTTGTTAGGGTTTTTTCTGTATCTCTCTTACATTCTCTTGCCATTTTATGGGTGTGCTGCGCTGTTATCTCAAGAACAATACACATCACACCGTATGCATGTAGTTGAGTGAATGTTTATATGAAAAAGGAGATTGTTTCTGTCTTGCTATAATCCATGTTTGTACAATTCTTTCAATGTCTTTAATTGTTTTGAACTCTAAAATGAAATGACTCTTAGATAAAATGAGCTTTCAGCTCTCTCCTTTTGTGACAGATTCCAGAGCATCTCTACCTCAAGGCACGTTTGGTCACCATTTTGCCTTTGTGACCCTTCCTAACCTGTACCACTCAGCAGGCTAGCACTAATGTCAGTACTGTTTACTTGGGCAAGACTGATAGCATCCAGGTGGAGTTTCCAGTCCTCTTTTTACTGTTCTTTTTTCTTCCCCCCCCCCCCCCTTTTCTTTATGCAGCCATGGAATGCATACCCTAACTGAAAAGTCAAGCAGCAAACTATTTTGCAGATCTGCCAGGTCTTTTTTTACACACCAGTTAATGTCCTATTCTTTTTTACAAACACAGAACAAAACATCAAGTCTGTGGAAAATGGCACTGTTTAACTCACCTCAGTGGTCTTCTACCACTCTGAGGTACACTAAAGATCTGGCTTGAAAATCTGAATTTTTCCCTTTATTTGACCTTTTCCAAATACAGTTTGCAGTGAGCTTGTAGTCCTCACTTCTCACTAAAATACTAACATCTTTATCTCATTGATTTAATCACTTGTATTCTGGTTTAGTGGTAGCAGTTTACTCAAATACCCTTTCCCTGGTTTTCTTTCATTATTTACAGATTTTACCTAGATGAACAAGGTGTCGTGTAAATTAGTATAAATCAGCAGACTTATAACTTCTGACGCTTGTGATTTAAGTACTGAATTACTGTCTGTGACAGTTGAAAGTTGCACAGTTTCTTGCCCTTCCGAATTTAAGACTGGAATGTAATTCTTGGCAATCAATAATAGATCATTAGAAATAACTCTGAAAGTATCCACAATTGAACTGTAAAAGTGGTGCGACTGATCAGAATCCTGCAGAGTACTGCAGTAGCATCTGTCAGAGAAAGAACATTTAACAGTGAGTGCTTGCTACATCAGCTCGTCCAGCCGGCATAAAAGCAGGGTAGGACAAGTCCCAGTTATGTCTTTGGGGACAACCTTTGCAAAGAGCTTAAATACCATTAGTGTGGCAAGCTGTGCCGGGTACTTCTCACAGTGAAGTACAGGAAGTTCAGTATAACCCCACTGCTCAGCTGAGGTTACATTTCTTTAATGCACAGAGAGTAGGAGTCTGCCACTGAAATGCGGTGTGAGTGTCCGTCCTTTGGCTCCAGTTGTACAGCTCATGCTTCTGCCTCATTTCCAGATAACAGCTAATATGATAGCTGTTTTCTAAGCCTTGAACAGTAGCTCGATGCGGATACCTGTGTAGATTCCTTGAGCAAATTCACAGATGCAGCACACTGAATTTTAGCAAGAGGAAGATGAATTTTCCCGTTCAAAAAAGATGGATTTTGTCAACAGGTGAAAATCTCTAGGGGTGAGATTTTTTTAGACATATTTTTCTTCCTTACATTGGTCTTGAAAGTGGGGATTTCCCTTTTTGTGATTGTAGGAGTGATGAGAAGCACTCTGTCGTTCTGTGCTCACCTAGTTAGTGCTGCAGCACCTTTGTAACTTTGCCACTGAGGATTTGTGCCCTGGTAACCTAGTGTTGAGATGATAAAACTAAACGAAGTGCTCCAACAATAATTATTTTCCTTCAGTTTAAAATGGGAGAAGAGCAAAATACCAGTGACTTTGTTTCTGATTAGAATTACAGAATTTTAAGTATAACTCAGACTTTCATTATCTGTTACATATTACTTTGGTGTTCTGTCTGTTTAGAAGCTGACATTCCTTGCAATATGATAAAAACCTGCTTATTGTGCCTGCTTTCTTGTGAAAGTAAGTTGCAGCTGGTTTTGTTATGTTTATGGTAGTTGATTGAAATATTGAGCAGAAACTCATTTTTGAGAAGGTTCAGAGATAGCATTTGTGGACTTGCTATAAAATGGCCATCCAAGAAAACAGTTGAGATATTTAAAACTCAAACTAAAATTTATTTACCACAGAATATCAGCGTGTCCTGATATCATTTACTGTACCTTTGTGCAGGAACACAGTCACTGTTGCTGCTTTTTATCACTGGTAGCATACTGGGATGTAATTTTAACTGTGCTTTAAAATGAATTTAAAATAAGAAATCTGTTGGTGTATGACATTACCTTGGTTTGGTAGTGTTTTCGTCAATATTTTTGGAGGCAGGAGATGAGGGAGAGGGAAGGTGATGCTTAATTAAGCTAATCTTCCCAGGTCCCCTGTATCAACATTTCTGTAGAGTACTGTGCAGAGCTATGCAGAATATCTGCTCCTGTTTTGAAACATCCACAGAAGGAGCCTCTTTCTCTGCAGTAAAGATAGAGGAAGCCTGGAGAAAATAATCTTTTGGAATATCCTCTACTGGTGCTCATAATCATGAGAGAAGTCAAGAAATTGTGCTAAAATCAGTTTTCTCAGGTTCTATTCTTTTGAACGCATGGTTTTCAAATCTTTACAAGAGGTTAACTAATGGAACAATGGCATTAGACTCTCTGGCTCTGAAACAGCACATAGCAGCACAGCCCAAGGTACTTTCTTGCTTCTGCAAATAGGGCAGGCAATAGTGGGGAGAGAGAGAGATGGAATCACCTGCCTGTAATTGCACAGTTGTCTGGTAGGAGGTTGGCAGTACAGTCCAGGTCTCTGAATCCAAGTTTGCATTCACTTGCAAACTGTATAATAAATGTATAGAAGTCCAAAGGTATCAGTTGTTTAAACTTGCATCATAAGGTCTTGCTTTGTTATAGAAAGAACCATTCAAAACCTTTTGTTTGGTGAATGCTGCTGAGTGAATGACCTTTTTGCATGTAAGATTGATCTGGACCATGTTACTGCAGAAGTTAGGTGGTTACTTGCAATGCTAAAATGGACACTTTCTCCAAAGATAAGAAAAGTCTGGCTTCATTGCTACCTCAGGAATTAGAAAAAAATAAAAATTACACCAATAAAAAGGTCTTGCATCATGCCTAAGGTCATTAGCATCTGGCTTTGGGAAGCTGCCAAAGGGAATGAATTTCAAAGACTGAGACTATTAGTTGAGAGCCTGTCAGTCCCAGGAGATCTTACCTCAGTCTTAGAGCAAGAGCTTCCTGGCAGACCTTAATAGCTGTGACAGTACTTTCAGTGCGAGGATATCACTTACCATCGAGTCTAGAACTGCACAGGTCTTGGAAGAAACTTTGCTAACACAATGAATGGCTCCAGGAAATCACCTGAACTCAGGGAACGGCCGGCATGCAGGTTTTGCCTGCTCACAGAGGTTCTGTCTGCTCCAGGGGAAAACAGATGCTTTACTGCACCTGCTTGACTTTCAGCCCAGCTAAGAAGAATGCACTGCATCAATCTTGTATAGAGGTGACCAAGGCAAGGTGAATCTGCAGGGTCTCTTCCTCAGCCATAAGCAGGCAGCTCGCTCACTAGATGAGACTGTTGTATATAAACCTGTAAGCCAGGAATAGTCAGTATGCAGAGCAGGCGCTGCTCCTATGCAGTCCTCCAAATACTTCTCCAGCCAAAAAACCCTATCTCATCTAGCTCATCTGAAATGAGTGACAGTCACATTGTTTCATGAAATCCTATGTCTTTGTTAGGAGGGTCTGTGGTTGAACGTTATCTGCCTGTTAACGTGACACTGCAAATCAAAATAGGTGCCTTTGCTTTCCAGGAGCCTTTACAGACGCAGTAGTGAGGACAGTAAAGTGCAGGCTTTTCTGAGGTACAAACAGCTGCCCAGGGAGCACATTAATTCATTATAAAAGGGAAGAGTGTGTATGTGTTAGCACATAAATAAAACCAAAAAGAACTTTGGCTGAAAGGCATGTGGGAAGTGAATTTCCAAAAAAACCTTAACAAATAAATAAAGCAAACCTGCAAGTCAGATACATCACTGGTGCAATTCCTCTTCTTCAGTGCTTTGTGTCCCTTTTCCATAGTATTTTTTGTACCCAGTGTCTGTTATTGTCTCCAGACAGAAAAAGCTAGTTATTACTACTACCTTATTACTGATGGAAATGTGAAATTTGGTGGTTACAGTGGACAGAAGTCCTTGGTTTTCTGGTACAGATGGTAAAACAAGTGAGCATAAGCAGAAAAGTATTTAACGGTTCACCAAACCCTGTCTTGCTTCATTTTCAAGTTCACCCTCCTGTTGTTCCCACCTGTTCTTAAGAGATCATTGGTAACCCAGGTGTAACTGAAAGAAGTACCTAACAGCACTTGTATGGCAGTGTAGGTGGACAAAGAAACATGTGACGTGTGTTCCAATAGTGTACTGATGTTGCTGTACACAAAGAGATGAAATATACCCTCTACAAATAAAACCCATCATTGTTCCACAGAGATAAAATGTTGGATTTTAAAACTTAACCTGTGGCTCATCACTTCTACATGAGATCATTGCACAGCAGAATGAATTTCATAAAACATGGTACAAATAACTTCAGAACAGGATGGATTACTGTCTGTCTTTAACCTCAGTAAAGATGACTGGAAACTGTTCCACCATGCAGAAGTGAAAGTTGATAGGTGTCAGTTCAGTTCCCATATGGGTTCAGTTTAGTTCTCACATGGGAAGGTGTACACATCGCAGAAACTGCTATCCTTTTTTCTGTTCTTTTTTTCTTTCCCCCTGGTAAATGAGATCATATTCAGTAGGATCAGGGAAAGCAGAGTTGAGTGAGCTGTAAAAGAGAACATGTTTTCTAGAGTTTGTCTCTTCAGAGCTAGATTTGGGTGGTAGGTGGGACAGGGCAGGACAGCGTACACACCTAGTCGCTGCCTGCAGGTCCCTCCATTTGATGCTTTCCTCAACAGCTAAATTCAAACAGAATTTTAAATACCTGCTTGTGCCACCGTGGGACCTGTGGATTTTGTTGTCTGAGGAGCCAGAGAATTTTTTGCGAGGAGAAAACCTTTCTCTCCTATGGTTGAGGTCTGGTCATTTGGTATTTAATTGCAGGTTCAGTGACATCCTTTGCGCACTTTCATCTGTAGGGTGAGAATCTAAGTGATGCACAAGTCACTTAACTATTTTAAAACATATTATGCTGAAATTTAATTTAACTTTAAAGAAACCATCTGAATCGGAAAAAAAAACCCAGTTTTGATACAGATTCAGCAGTTCGACCCAAAATAAAACTACGAAGAGCTGCTCAATTTAATTTTACTTTTTTTTAAATTATACTTGGAAAAGAATTTTTTAATTTTACTTTTTTTTAAATCATACTTGGAAAAGAATTTGACAATCTTTTTACTGTTAATATTAAGAGAAACACAAGTTCATTAATTAAAAAATGCAATGATTATAAATCAAGTAAAATAAGCCTAAATAGTTACAGGTATGTTGAAAGGAGATCAGAGCAAATGTCACTTCTGCTATGCAGCCCTAACTGCTCGGTGCAGGTACTGGCATTGGTAATTGGGTGTATTTTTGCCGGAGGCATCACAGCAGGATGCCAGACCTGGTGTCCCCTCTCTGTTCCCGAGGTATGTGCTTGAGTGATAGTTGTGCTTCCCGGTAAAGAACTGTGGGATTTCAGAGAGGAGCAGCAAATGCTCTTTTATATGGCTGTCTGTCTTTTCCCAAGATTACTGTTATTTTATCAGCTCATTTACTTGTCAGCCATGTTTTGAAGTTAGCTGAGTGTTCAGAACTTGGTATATGGTTGGTAATTTCCAGTCCTGGATACAGCTGTTAGTCACCCAAGGTTTGCAGGATGCAGGTCTTTGATAAATACTTGTTGTTTGAAACTCTGCTTATTTACTAGAAAGATAATAAAGTAGGTATCTGCTGTACTCCTGGTCACAACTGTTGTTTACTTATGCTCATTGTGCCAGTTTTTCCAATTATGACTGGCTAGGTGCGATGCAACACTTCAATTGGTGAGTAAAATAAGCAGCGTGTTCCACAGCTAATAGCTGGGCTGTGCGGAGCAGTTTCTAATTAGACTAAAGAAGCACCAGATACTGGCCTTGTCACAAACTGGCTTTTCAACAGCTTATTTACATCACAAAATCTGTATACAAAAGTGGCTTGCATCCCTTCGTTCCTGTAAACACGTTTCACGTTCTGTGAGGCTGATGGTTCCCAATGAATGTCATCCAGATAATGTAGTTTGGAGTGTGGAGGAAGCATCTTGATAAACAGAATACAATTTCTATGGTTAGAAATGAGGTTTTAGAGCTTTCTAAAGAAGCTATTTTTTTAACAGATGTACTGCAAAGGCTCTGCTATTTCTTTTTACTGGCCAGTATAATATGATGGTTCTGCACAAACCCATCTGTTTCTAAGTCTACAGAGGAAGAGTTTCCAGCACTCTTCAGGCAGGGGTTGTACCTATAGTCTACTATTTTTGTAAACAGCAATTGTCACTCACTTGCTAAAATGGGGGTCAGGAGAAAGTGGAGGAGGATGAAGCCACAGAACTGACAGAATGACATGCTGGCTCTGTCACAGGTTTGTTGTATAACTTTGGGTAAATCACAGATTTACCAGTTTGTAAAACAGCGATAATGGTAAGATTAGAGTCAGGCTTTTATTGGTGTTTTTATAATAAAATGTGTTGAAATTACTTGAAAAGAACAGCCTTGGAATTACAGGGAATTTATTACAGACCTGTTGTAAATTGCATCTCTTGGAACTAAATGAATTTATATCATTGAAGATTTGAATGTATTCAGAGTACAAAAAGGCATTTCTTTCCTAGTAGTCCTTTCTACAGAGAAAATTAAAGATCACAGCAAGTATTTAATTAATTTAGTTTCTTTACAATTGCAACAGTTTTTAGTAAAGATTGTGGTGACAATATCATGGCCTTATTTCAGCATAAATGATCTCAAAAGAAGATATCACTAGATGCTGATTTTGAGTTCAGTGTTTCTTGCCTATTCAGATTGTTGTCAACATAGAGGTTTAGTGTTCCTTTACTAGAGAGTCACAGATGCTGAATGTCAGCTGCATCTCCTGCCTGTAGAACAGACAGTTCAAAAAGAATATTCTCTTAATAATCTATTGGGCAAGCTGTGTATGGCAGAGCCATATTGGGGTGAAGAGTTTAATGCAGATAAATTTATGATGAGCTGTAGGCTTTGGAACAGGGCATGTGGCTGGACTAATCAAAGTGTCTCACAGTTACTGCTAAGGGGCTTGATCCTGCTTCCCTTGAAGCAAGTGACACAAGTCACATTGGCAGTGCAAAGGCAGGATGAAGTCCTTTAGCTTGTGGAGACCCTCAGCAGGAGGGGACACCTGTCCCAGCAGTTGAAAAAGGCATCAAAAGTAATCCTGAACTGCCATTAACCCCATGCTGCTCCAGTACAGCCTGTTGCATTATTGCCGCCTTACATCCTACAGGGCAATGACCATTCAGCTCTTCTCTAAGGAGCCTCAGGCTTCTTCTTACCACCACTGTATGGTTTATGTTAACATTAGGACAACATAAAAGAGAAAAGGAGGTTTGTGAGAAGTCACACAAACTGTGTGTGTGTTTAGTGTACCTGAAGGCTCATTACTTCCTTGCGGTAATCCTGCCAGGCCTCCTTCTTCAATCACTTCTGTGTCGGTCTAGCAGTCAGCTTCCTGCAGATCTTATACCCCAAACCACTGCTCCATAAGAGACTTCTGTTTTACACCTGCCATCCTTCTCTTAATTGTATGATTTCGCACCTTGTTCTAGGCCTGGCGCTCCTCCAAGCAGTTCCCAAGCGTTCACTAAAAAGTGGTTGGTCTTGAAGCACTTTTCTTCTTTTCCACTTTTCATGCTATGCATACTCCCCTATTATTTTAAACCAGGGTAGTAATGGAGGGAAAGACCTGGTAACCAGTCCAGTGCTTCAACATTTTTAACACGGCAGCTCTGGTCTCACTCTAAAATAGGCTTGTGCTTGATCAGGTGCATTTCAAGCATGGATGCTAACATTTAAGGGACTCAGTAGCCAACACAACTCTTATTCATAGCAACCTTTTGTGTTCCTTGAATTGCTTCTACCTGTTTCAACATTCAAACTTTCCCACAAGTTTAGTTCTCAAAATCTAGATGTCTAAATAAGCATCCCAGCCACTTTACCCAAGTCTAGTGTCCAGATCACCCAGATAGATACAGCTTGAGCTGATAAGGAGTTTCACTCCAGTCTGAACACACTTAAACTAATTCCAGTGCAAAAGTTTGTTATTACTGCTGCCTAAAAAATGCCAGGTAGCAGAGAGGTTCTGTTTTTTCTGTATAAGCAGTCTCCTGTCAGAAAGCTCAGTGAGGCAGGGATTGGAAGTCAGGAAAGGGGCTGGAAACCTGGGTTTGTGTAAGTGGAGAAGGGCTCTGTGCTGGAAGGCTGCTCTGCATCCTGGGTTCAGAGGAAGGCAAAGTGGTGAGGGGATGAGAGGAGGGGAACTGCGGAGACCGCCTGGGCAATGGGGCGAGGCAGCATCGGAAAATAAATGAGAGTTCACGGCAGATGCCAATTCCTCAGCCAGCTGTTCTTGGCAAGGAATAAAAAGGTTAAAGCAAGGAAGAGTTATATTTATTTATACAGGTATATGTATGTATGCATGTATTTTATTTTTTAAAGGTTGCCTTTATTTCCAGGTTTTCAATTATTTCTAAGGTTGCCTGTATTGGAGGTGCCACAATAACTCGGAGCTTTGCAGAGACAAATCCATTATTGCTTATATCACAGGAATGCCCAGAGGCCTCTTGTAGGGACAAAGCCCTATTGTGTCAGATGTTGTGGAAACATCATGTATATCTTTGATTCATAGTGGATTTTGAATCACCCTTAATAGTTTAATATTTTTTCCCATCAGTTAATTTCAGTTTTCAAGCTCTGAAAGAAAGGGGCTTTTACACAGCATTTGTAGGTTCTGGAAAAATCTCTGCAGATGGCTACAGCCTCTTCTGCATACCATTTCATACACGACCATTGGCAAATACCAAAAGCAGGCAATAAAACTAGATATAAGTGATTCTGAGAACATATCACAGTGGTAGGTTCAAGCACTAACTGAAAAAAAGGGTAAGGAAACTGGGGTGGGGGTGTTTCTGTGGTGGGTTTTTTCCCTTTTTTTTCCTTTTTTTTTTTTTTTCTTGTTTATGAAGTAATTTTAAGCTTGAAACGGCCCTTTGCTAGTAAAGTGTTTAGACATTTTGTGACTAAAACTGAGGGCAGTAAGAGAAAGGTAGTGAAAACAGTGAAGGGTCATTTGGAGAAAGTCAGTGTAACATTTTGAGTAAAGTATTGTCAGGTTTAGGGCTTTTCTCAAGAACCATAAGATCTCTCCTAGCTGCTGACAGACTTCTTCTTTTGGATAATATAGCAGACACTAGTTTGACTCTGCAGTATAAAGATGTCCTATTGAGCAGGCAAATAGTTGCTTGCACCATTTAGCAGCACACTGCAAATAATCTTTGGAAGCCACTGAAACTATTCCTGTATTTTAAACATGTGCCTCTGTGAAGTTCTGGCTTTGCCCAGGAATGGTAATTTTATTCATTATGTGAATGCAACAACTTAGAATTTTCAGTGTAATAAAACAGCATCCGCTATGCAAAAATATTGGAAGACATTTGGACTAGGGCTGCATAAAGCGATGGTTTGTGTTGTTTAGACTGGTGTTAGGCAGAACTTCAATGTTTTTATTAACACCACTCACATCATCAAGGTATAGCCAAGGCTACCTCCAACTATAGCCAGGCAGCTTTCACTGCAAGGTTTTCACATATTATCCGTCTGCACTTCGCTTCTAAAGTCGTACCTCCCTTGTCCATAGCCAAAAGCTACTAACTTGGAACAGAGTTCAATCAAGACCCAAACATAATGAAGAAGGAGAAATCACAAAAGATGGAGTTAATGGCTGCAGCTACCGCTGTGGATCCTTTTGCCACAGGCTCTGAAAGTCTGGAAAATTAATCAAAGTTCAATCAAGGATGTATGATATTGCGGCTGCTGCTGCAGCAGTGCCTGGTGTCACCTGGGAGCTGTCCATTAAAAACAGCTCACTGCAAACCATCCTGGTATCGACGTGCTATCCCAGTTGAAGGAGGTAGTTAGATGCTACTCCAGGACGTTGCTATACCTTCTGCTTTCACTCCTGGGTAAACTTCAGAAGTTCAACATGTATTTTAGACATAAAAAGAACAGCCACATGTCTGAAGTAAGTTAATAAAAGAGGAAGTTTGAAAGGAATCTGTTAAGTGGAGGATGGGTGACCCTTTCAAGGAAGTTTTCTTGGAATTTCACTATAAAATAGGAACCTGAAATATCTTCCTCCCAATCAATAACAAGAGGATGTAGATGGAAAAACATAACAACATGAAGTTTTGGCTAAAACATGAAGTTGTAAGAAAAGTCTTCAGCAGAGTGGGAGAATTGGTAAATATGCCTCCATAATAAACATGAATTGTCCTACTAGCAACAGTACTTCAGGCATGGTTGTTAAACTCAACCGTTTGGTCAGAAATTTGTAGCTTATGAGCTTGGAAAAAAATCTTCCATAGTAATTTTTTTCTCAATAATTCTTCATCCAAAATTTGATTTAAAAATACAGACTGTTTGCTTCCTTTTTCATTGCCTGGAAAAATAAGTGGCCTGTAACCCGTGTGATGTTTATGACTAAAACTTGACAACACTTGTAGGCAGAGAAAATTCATCTCTCAATTTATCAGTCTGCCACTGAGACATGTCCTAGTCATCTTTGTAGTACTCTAACACTCCCATGAAACAAAGCAAAATTGCCACCACTGCTATTACTGCTGTGTTACTCATCAGTTATTATATGCCATAGTTTAAACGGTTGGAAACCACTACCTGGTATTACAGAATAAGGAGGACAGAAAAAAAAAAGAAAAGAAAAGAAACTCAACAACAAACCCACAAGCGAAAGGAAGGAAAATGCTGGAGGCTGTGAAAAGAAATCCTCAGCTCCATACTGTAGGCGAAGTGTCTCTTGTATTGGTAGGACAGAATTGTCTTTGGAATAAACCCCAGCAGCATTACTGTTTCAGGTATCGTATTGCCAACGCTCCTTTTCTTTAGCCATGTGAATATGAGTGGCTAAGTTTTATGGCAGGCATTTCATTCTGACTTCAACAAACCTCTGGCCCCATGTCACACCCTTTGGCCTGGGGGCACAAACGTGGTTCCTGACTATTCCTCTTATGACAACACGATGTCTCTGGAATTCTGTCTCGGCCCTTTCAATCAGATAGGGTAAATATGTCTGTCTCCTCATTGTATTTCTGCCTAGTTCATCAGTATATCTTAACTGAAATTACTGGTATTCTTTTGATAAACCATTAGTGTTGGGAAGGGGGGGGTGAATTTTTTTGTTAATTACAAAATCTTGGTGACAGACAGAACCTGCCTGTTAGAACTTGTGCTGTAATTTGAGGATTAAATGCTGCACCTCTGAGAACCATCAGTATCAAAACTGATTTGCTCTAAGAGACTTGATGTTAGGAGCTGCAGTTTGACAAAGTAGATTCCTTAATGATAGAGTTAGTAATTAAATGTTTTAAACTCCTCACAGGACTTGCAAGATGAGAGGGCGGTCAGTAGAATTGTGCAGAAATGGAAATATGTGGCAAATACAGCTCCTACCTTAATCCCTGACAGAGAAAGTTTTCAATTCCCGTTATTATTTGGTTATTAGATAATATTTTGGAAATTGCATTTCATTTGGTATCACATTTCTCATCTAGCCCAAAAGGCTGCAGGTTCACATTCTCTGTTCTCTTCCATGTGAACCCACCCAAAACTAGCCTGACCACACAAAGAGAGGTGGGCAGAGCTGCTGAGTACACTCAGATATCTTGTCCTTGCTGCAGTATTCCCATCTCACTGTAGAGCAATATCTCTAGCTGGGCAGGTGTCTCATACATACGACATTCACATAGGACAGAATTATGCCATTCATTTAGATGGAAGCTGTATACCTCATTGTAATTTAAAAACAATAATTAGAGAGGTAGAGAACAGAACCCCTGGGTGAGCGAGTTTGCTTTCTCAAAGCCCAAGGAGGGAACAAAAGAAGTCCTTTATTCTATGACTAAAACTGTTCTGATTCAGGCCACTCACTAAATATGCTTACTCTGGATGGCAATGTGTTGCAATATGTATTTTTGTAACAACTTTTCCAATCTTGATATTTACTGCATGTATATACATGTATATACAAAATGTCTCTATTTCTGTACTTTCAAATAATTATGTTTTTAGGGTTAGACAAAGCCCTAGGTTAGACAAAGCACAAGTTGATGCTTTTTAGCCTGCTTGCAAGCCTTAGTTACAAATTGGATTTGGACTGTGATGCTCTCTTCTCCTTGAAGTTAGAAATTCGTGGAGGTTGATTTGCTTTACAAAACATTTTAAAAATAATAATAAAGTCACTGTGTAAGCTTTTTATAATTTCTTTTCTTCTGCTCTTGGGTTACGCATGTTGAAACCCAAGTACAGAAAGCTACCAAGCAAGAAAGGGAAAGGTTATATGTTTATTTTAACATTATAAACTGCCAAAAAGAGAAAAAAAAACCCCACAGTAAGAACAACCGGTGAGTTTGCAAAGGGCTGATAGTTTAGCTGGGTGCTCCAGGCTCTACGTTTGGGTCAGACGGTGTTTGTTAAACAGCTGGAGAGAGTGGAGCGGAGGAATGCTGCTTGCAGAGAAGATACGTTTTAGGCTCATTAAGATTCTGAATTGCAAGCTCTCCGAAAGGATTGGAGAAACCTACCTAAAGAGCAGATGGAGCTGTTGAAAAACACAAAGTAGAGCATGCTGAAGAGAAGTCATTTAGAGTTTTTGATAATGTTGCCAAGTCCTGGAATGAAATTGTAAGTATTCAACAGAATGGTCCAGTTATCACAAAACTGGGCAGATGTGAACGATGAATTAACTCTACTGCTTTCTTTAGGAGAAAGTTGCATATCTCTCTCATTCAGTGCAAAAAAGCATTAAAGGGAGGAAACTGAAATAGTAGAAAGCAAAAGAGTGGAATAGAGTAATATTTAAAATACTTTAATGCTATCCAAAAGTCAGGTGGAGCAGTGTATGTCTTCTGGTGATCCCAAAACATCCCCACAAAGATTTAAACAAAGAATGAAGAATGAAAAATGAAAATTGGGGACTCAAAATACAGAACTACAGAAATCATTGGAAGCAGGGGAAGGTTTTGTTTGGAGGATCATCAACAAGACCACCTCCATTAGCAGAGAGATTAAGGAGATATGACATGATATTTACTGACAAATGTAGTGATTAGCACAAAGAAGTCAAACCAAGTTCTTTGGTTTATTCTGTTTCACGTTTTAAAGCAACATGTTTTAAAACCAATATATTAAAGAGTTTTTGCTGTGCAATGCATAATTAAGCTGTATTGTATAAATATGGTACCATTCATGCTGAGAAATTGGCCTTGAGAAAGGACTTGAAAAAATACGTAACTTAACAAAATATATTAGATTGCAAACTCTTACAGAATCATGTTTTTTTCAAGGGCAAATACATTGTGGCATAAAGCAGTAATTAATAAATCATATTTTAAAACTTTACTATTGAGACAGGTCTTTTCACTATAGATAATTGCCGGGTTTCTTGATCCTAGTGACTGTTTCAGTGGAGAGGCAGTTCCACAGGGAGGAATTAGTGGTACGATCTGGTATCGGTGATGTCCTTCTAGGTCTGCATAGGCACTACTTGAAATACTAGCATTTGGTAATGCCAGTGCTCACTTGACTTCATTGCCATTTTGAGCTACAGAAGAAAAGTAATGCAGTGAGCAGTTAAATGAAAATTAGTCCTGAAGCAGAAGTGCAAAGCCAGGTAGCGTTCCTGTTTTTGTTGGGATTTTTTTTGTTTAATTGCATTAGAGAGGATGTAAATACCAAGACAGGGATCAACATTTGAACTCTGATTAAACTGTTAGTGGAAAAGTTTTGGACACATTATAGCTCAGTATTACCTGCTCAGGCCACTTTACAAAATCAGCCTACCTGGAAATACTGAACAAGAGATTTGGGGTTCCCTGTTGCTTGGATGGGAACTGGAGAGTTGTACTTGAACTTCCACAGATCTTAAGAAACTTTATTAAGTACTTTAAGCCTTTAACAGGCCTGTGCACAAAACCTATGCTGCAGCACACTAAGTTTAAAATTGTTTTCACTGGGCTTGCAAGTTGTTTGAAACCCACAACTGTCTTTATATCTTGCTGACAGAGCCTCAGTTCTCCTGGTTTTCACAGTCTGCTTCCCCTTTCCTCTCCTACCTGGCCAAAATCTTGTGTCCCTTCAGTCCTGGACCGCAACCCCTCCTCTTGTTGGATTTTCTTCTGAAAGGTAGCTCTGCCAATCTGTATGGTCATGGGGCTGATCATGACTTCTGAGAGGTGAAATGTTTAATCCACACATCTTTCCAAGGCAACAAGCGAGCAGAGCATTAAATTAGCACTAAGATATTTGCCAGCACTGATTTAAGTAAGAGGGACATAGTGTATTATGTGTTTGGAATGTAGGCCTAGCAGGGAGGACATGGAGGTTAACACCATTTTGCAGCTAACTCTGGTAGAAACAATGTGAAGCAGGCAGCAAGTGCTTGCGGAAGGTATGGGCACTTTTGCCTGGAGAACACAGCAGCAAAGACCAGACCTGCTCCTAATGTTTTGTTGGTTCTTGATTAGTTTATTAATATTCTTTTTAGAATGATTTTTTTTTTCCTTTTCTGGAATCAAACACCAAGATTCAGGTCATGATTTAAATTGAAGAGTCAGGAGAAATCTTTTCCTGGATATTTTATTGTGCCTTTTTGCTGCATCACACTGGCTTAACTGTAGTGATCCCTTAGGATTAATACCCATTTTTTAAGCATCCCAAGGTAATGAAACTAGGAGCAGCAGCTACTTATTTATAGTCAGTTCCATGTGTGGGAGCACTTCTTCAAACTACGCATACTCTTATATTTGGTTAAGTAGTTTTAACACTCCACAATCTGCCCTACATCCTTACGTTCATGCTGTTCTGAACACACAGGCTGAGACATGGAGAGGAAGAAACAGGCTGGGACAGGTGGGAGGAGAAAGCAGCTTTCCTTCGACTGCTGTTACGCTGTGATTCTGGGTATTTTATGTTGTGACTTACATGGAGTCCTGACCTGCAGACCCCTTTACTTTGCCCTTGGCACTGTCCCTGAGAACACAGTAAGATGCTGTAGTTTCTTCAAAGAGCATGCAACTCAGATAGATTTAAAAAAATAAATAAATAAAAAAACATTCAAAAGTGAAGACATAGAAACCAGAATTGAAATAGCTTGCCCAAGGTCACATAACAACTCGGTGGCAGAGCCCCATACGAAGCCCAGGACCTCTGGCTCAAGCCTGGTGCCCTGTCCCAGTAGCAGTTTCTGTACACGAGAAGCTGGTTTTCCACTAGATTTTACTGGAAAAGGAGTTACAGGAGTCACCCTCTAGTTTCCATTTTGATCATTCTTCAAGAAACGTTTTGGTAACTGTTCTGTACAAGCAAGCTTGAACTACGTATCAGCTGAAATTACTGAGAACACTGATAATGTGCCAGTATTTCTTTCCAAGTTGACCTGTAGGTACTAACAGTGCCTTGCACATGTCACATTGTGCTAAAGATTGTTGGGTTTTACAAAAAGGTGCTCAGATAGTAACACAGTGAAAAAAAGCTTATCAGTAATAGTGGATAGCTTAAAAAGAGCAAGGCAGAAATATGCTCCCATAAAATATTCATTGAAAAAGCTTGAATAATGAAAACAATGCTTAAAATAAAAGACTCTTAGTAGATAATTAATTAAGAAAAGTAAATTGGTCTTAAATTGTTCGCTATGGATAGTTAGCCCATTTAATAAGAATTATCATCTTCCAGGCAAATGGCAGATAGCTAGTAAATAGGTTTTTCCCGGGAACTGGCTAGAGGGGAGAGCAGCTCTCCATACATCTAAGTTTTAGTCACTTATCATTTTGAAGTCAATTCAGAGCTTCTGGCAGTTTATGTAATCTTAAACCATTCTTTCCACTTTTGTTGCAGAATTCTCAATAGGTAGAGTCCTTTTTACTTACATCACTGCTTATTTCATTAAGAAGATAACACGATTTTGGTAATAAGATGTGCCTTCAGCTTTGAGTTACCATCATGAAAGAGCAGTTAGGTTTTGTCCTCATCACAGAATGCATGCATTTAAAACAGTGCTGGTAAGAATCACATTAAACAGCATGATGATCGACCTGATGCTTTTTCCTACCATTTACAAGACAGCTGATAATCCATGTGTAACTGTTCCCTAGAGAGAATTGTCCCAGGCATGTTGCAGGGAGCAGAGATGTCCCTGGAGCCCCCTTCTCTGCTGGGAAGGACCAAGTGACCACTGGTGGTTGGCTCTTTGGCTGTCCTCACACTCCAGTGTTTTTTGGCAGAAATATCTGGCAGACCATACCGTGAAACTAAATCCCCCTCTCTGGTTTTCTGGCTCGTTCAGTAGCTCAGTGAGAGGAATAAGGTATAGGGTAGAGAAACCAAAAGGCTTAGGGAAAGCATGTGCTTCATATCGCGCTTTGTGGCACGAGATTCTGGTTATCACCAATGTGATACCAATGTGGAACCTCCTGGCCTCGTTCCAGCTACCTCCATGGAGTTAACATTAACTTTACTCCAGTATTTAGTAAAATGTAAATTAGGTTCTCTCCTTAAGCACTGTGCATATACCTAGAAAATAGTAAATGGGATTAAAAGAAGACAACGAATTAACCAACAGTAATAATATGTTAGCTGTCTTCTCCCTACAGTCATCTTATTTCCTGCTGCCTTTCCTATGGCTTTACAGGTATTCATCTGGTCAAATATTGTCCTGGTATGCTCCTACAAGGATTCCCACTGAGTTCAATGCAACTTGCTCATGTGGGCATAGTACTGTGTATTCCTGAGTTAGGAGTGTGCCAAGAAATTATCTACAGGAGTCAAAAGCAGAGTAGAGAGGACGGAGAAGTGTTTTGTTTGGGGGTTGTTTTGGTTTTTTAAATAGGTGAGAAATGACTATGACAAAAATCCTGCTGTAACTCACAAATGCAACCCAACACCTGAATAACTGAAACCAGATTTTGGCCCAATTACTAGAAGGTAATTCTCCTGTCTTTATGACCTGTGCTTCTGTTAATAGGAAGCTTCAACTTCATAAAAAGAAATAAAATTCACCCCTAACTCAAACCTAAGCTGATGGGGGGGAAATATTGTAACTTTAAAAAATGCACCCCCCAGCCGGTGGAGCTTTGAAACCTGCAAATGTTTAAAAAGGAAAGAAAAAAAAAAAGAAAAAGAAACAAATAACACAGCAGCTGCAGTTTAAAAAACAACACTCTGATGCTAAGAAAAAAAAAGTAATTTTAATCATAAGTACCTCACAGCTTATTTGCAGATAGTTGTACACTCCGGGAAGAGAAAAAAAAACCCCTGTAATAGGCCTTAGGTCAGCTGCATTGATTTAACGCATTACTTAGGCTGCCAGAGCAGAGGTAGAATCTCCTCGCACTGCATTAGGAGCGCCTCAAGCCTCCTTTTGATCAAATCTCTGTGAAAGATGAGTGTCATGCCCTCTTCAAGCCAGCTGTGAGGGGACTGCCCTGCGACTGGAGGAGCGCGCTGGAGCACACCACTGCGGGGCAGCGAGGTGAGAGCTGGCTGCAGAGGTGAGAGGCAGACACAACTTCGTACTGTAGGTCTGGAGAACACCAAGGGGGAGGATCTTATTTCACTCCCCTGTGCACAGCCTGAGCATACATCAGACCTTGAGGTGCTCAGAGTCAGACAAGAGTAAAGAGGCGTGTGATGGTTCTGCCTTAGTACTTGTACAGGCAGGAGTGTTTCCAGTACTTCTTTGTACAACTCACTGAGGGAATGGGAAACTGTTTTATAGCTCTGGAAACATAAGCACAGTAAGAATGTCTGAGGTAAGGAAAGTTCTTTGCAGTTCTATATGAATGTGTATTTTTTTTTGCTGTGCAACTTTTACTTGTGGTTATGCACTGTGAAGATATAAAAAAAATCTTGCAATGGTGTTGTTTTGGGTAATGAACAATGGAGATGAGAGCTGTAGGGAGCTGTACTCTCCATTTCTTAATTACAAAAAGGTACTGTGAAAGTAGGAAACTAGTTTAGGTGAAAAATCCTGGTTTTCTCTTTGCTATGCACTGTAAACAACTGTATGACTTTTCTGTTCTACAGTAAGTAATGCAGAATTGCAGGCTGATTATAATAAGCAGAGCCATCACTTGTGTAATTGTTTTCCAATTGAAGTAGTAGCATGTAAATCATAAATACTTGACAATGTTTAATTGTACGAGTCCTCAATATACATTAATAGCAATAAAATCTGTGATTTGTGACTCAGATGTGTTCTGAGTCAAGTGCTTAAAGAAGATACATTATCATTAGCATGACGTATAAATGCACTGGAGAGCAGACAACAATGTAATTTCACTATGAAGTTCTTTAGAAATTACCACTAAAGTGGAATCTAATGTATGCCCTTTATATACAATTTATTGTTGACTATTTAGCATCCAGAAAATAAGGCCAGTAATTATTTTCTTAGGATCAGTCTGTTTGTATTTTTGGGGGGGGAGGCAGGGAAGTGGGGGGGGGTGTTTGTGTGTGTGTCTGTATTGGGGGGTCTGGCTTTTTAAATACATTGCACTAATTAAGAGGTTAAACGCATCAGGATACAAGACGCTTATTTAATTTATTTTGATTATTTTTTCCTCACATAGAAAAATAAACACGGTTTAATTGTCAGCCCATACATAATGAGGGTTTGTTAGATGTGTTTAAGATACAGCATTTTACTTTCTGGTTTATTAATTGGCCAAATACTTCTAGTTCTCTGCGTAACGAATCCTTGGTTTAAAAATGAGGCGAGGGCAGATCGGTAACCCAGGGGAGGACTACTGATATACACAGGCTGTGGTTTATCCTTCTGTAAAATCCTGCAGATAAAAAGTGACACTGGTTTTTCTTTTCTTTTCTCTTGTTTTTCTTTTTTCCTAATGTTTTTCATTTTGAATAACCTGGGAGCCAGGCAACATGCAGGTATTCTGGGGACGTGGGAGAGAGAAAATGAAATAAACTAGTTTTGTTTTAATTAAAAAAAAAAAGCCCCAACATCGTTTGAAAGGCATTTAGCAGTCAATTTTCACGTCTGATCTGAAGTTGGAGTTTATTGTGCTCATTTAGCTGAGGTTGTTGTTCAAGCGATTTCTATATAAATTTTTGTAATTCATGTAACTACTTGGCTTCTTGAACCTCGGGAGCTGATTGTTTGTCTTATCTTGGTGAGCTAACTCTGTGTTATGTTGCAAAACCTTGAGGCATGTTGTGTTTCTTCGTGTTCCTGCAGTCTGCAAGTGAAGTCAGCTTCATTAGTTTCATGATGGCACATCAGTGCATGGCTGGTGTTGCCGCTTCCTTCAAGCTACTCCCGGAGCATGATCTGGGCTGCCTTGGTTTGGATAAGCTTGTAAGGATTTGTCAGCCAGATGTGACAAGATTGTCAAGAGGCAAGTAAAGAAGGAGATCTGATATTAATCAGTGCATAGCTTGGAGCCAAACTTTCTCAAATGCAGTGTAGTAACATGTTCTTCTCATTTACTGCTTCTCTTTGTGGCTATAGAACTGCCACTGTCTGAGTTTGACGGTTAAAAGGGATGCCAGCTAATAGTCTTTAATTGTAAGGATACAATTCTAGGTGGGAAAAGATCATATGCTTCTATTTTTAACATCCTTTTGGAAAATACAATTCTATTTACTGCAGTTCGTTGAAAAATATGCAAGCGGTGTGTTAGACAAATGTCTCTGTTTCTGTACTTTGGTTTTAAAACAGTGAAACTGTGGCTCAGCTCTCAGTACTGGAGGAGTGGGAGGTGGGGAGCCTCACTCCACTTAGGTCATGGTGCAAAGTAGGACTAGCATTATTTGTAACTACTAACGACAGTGCCTGTTGGTTTTCTTTGTTCTAGTGGTTAGAACAATATACACTTTCTAATTGCTGCTTTTACAGAAAAGGGGAGAAATACAGACTTCCGAAGAGCATATCATTTATATTACCTTAGAGCTACTTACCATTATGTGTATACTGCTAGTAAGTTTTCTTCGTAATCAGCATAATTTCATTTCTGTTTGATTTAAACTCTTAAGAGTTTTTAATGGTTTGCAGCTTAATCAGACTTTTATTTGGACAATAGCCGAACATGAGAAAACTAATGTTATGGAAAATACATTTTTGTTCTACTTTATAGATATGTTTTTGCTTGATTGGTTTTTATAAATTAATTTTTCTGGTTATTCTTTGAACTACCGAACCATCTCTAACCTATCCAGAACCCTAAAATAATGGTCTCTGCAAACATATCCAAACCTGCAGGAAAGCCAAATCTTCAAGGAAACAGGAAAAATTATTAAAATTATTATTGGGCCACTTCATGCGCTTCACTATAGCAGAGATGAAATTCTGCCTGCTTAGGCTGCAACAAGCTTTTGCCTTTTGATACCAAATGTCTTGACCTCCAGCTTCCATGCCCGTTCATGATACTGTTAAAAATCCATTCATACAACGCTGAGCATGTAATTCCATTTCCCATCGAACCAGCCAGTGACTGATTTTGTTTTCAGTAATAAAGACTTCATTATGATAATGTTAAATACATCTCTGACAAGAACAGAAATGTTTTCATTTAATTTCAGATTACAGTTTTTGCTACGTAGACACATTCTAAATGCACTTTTTTGGTATGATTTGGCATTGAGTAAACATTTTTCATGCAGATTTGAGCTGAATTTCAGGTATGGAACTTGAATTCATCATTCCAGAAAAGCATACATGCAGGCAAGAAAAACTATTGGTTTGGCCCTCTGGATCATTTCCTGCCCTCCGTTACTTCAGTGGTGCAGGAGCTCTCCCAGTGTCTATGTACTGGGCAGCCAGCAGTTGTTGTCCTAACAGATGCTACAGTTGAAATTTTACAGCAAGTGTCATTGTCTGTCTTCTTTTTAGTTTTATTTCTTGCTATTTTATTGCTAATTACAATCTCAGAAATCTGCTTAGGGACTGAAATGTCAATATTCAGCCTAAAAAAAATATTACTGAGGGAATGAGGAAAAGTGTCAATTTGTAACATTCCTCAGTCATTTTGAGAATAAAAAACAATGACATTTTCATTTCACACTTTAAAACCATGGTAGGATTGTTTCTTTAAATACATAAGCGGAAAAAAAAGCAGCAAAACTCAAACTTTTGACTTCGAATTTCAAATATAGCTGATTATCAATGAGAAATGGGTATTTTTTCATTTGAAAGGAGCTGATGTCTGAAAGCCACTTAAGATTTTCCTCATGTGTGTTCACTAAAAGGGAATACTGAGTTTCCAAGTTTTAAATTGTGAAATTACCAATGGAGCCGACCCTGTTGCATAAAATATTGCGTAACTGCAGCGCCATAGATAGTATCATGTCTATGTGTACAAATACTGTTTGGGTTTAAAATTTCTGAAATTGCATTAAATGAAATTGTGTAATACTGAATGTTTCAGAGAGCTGCTATTTTTTTATTATTATTCTTTAATATATGTCTTTGTAACAGGGAAAAAAGGAAAAAAATAAGCATGAATATTTCATGGCTTTGAGACTTAAGCATCTATGTGAGGAGCTGAAAAGCTAGGATTGTCTTTGAAACATTAACTCACCCATACTGTGCATGTATAACACTTTATAAGCTAGGTAAAGACAAATTTTAAAGGGCTTGCAGTTGATTTATACTAATATTTTTCATTTCTATGATATTTGTGAATTTGAGTTTATAACAGTTACTGCTTGCTAACATAGGTCTTGGCGTTACATATTTAATTAAATTTCAGTTCATGGATAGGTCCGTACTTTCACCATTTACCATGGTATACGTAGCATGGCAGTACAGATAAACAGTATGTGCACAATTTATTTGCTACATTAAATGGCATCTTGTGCTTTATCATAAGACCTTTCACACCGTTTCTGTTCAGTGACTTCTCCAGACTCCTAAAGCCTGAGCGTTTTTTGTCAGGAGCACGCAGCACTCTGTTACTTATTTTTGGAATGCGCTAAGAAGAACAATTCTTCCTGTAAATTTATGAAGAAAGGAAGTCACTTCAATACTTGTGATAGACACGGCTTAATACTCACAAAACGTTTCTGCCCTACACAGGCCAGGGCAGGTATGCCAGCAGAGCCGTAGCATTGTAGTCTCTTTCAGAATCAAAAGTAAATAATTGTAAGATAATGATAATGTGACATTTTTCATTCCTCAATTTGTATTTCTTGTTTTCTTTTCCAACCCAAACGGTAAAAGAGGATCTAAATGCGTGCCCAAGTCTGACCAAGCTGTCTGTCAGCACACACCTGTTATTAACAAGTGAGATTAATTGCACCATAACCCAATGTATCTACAAGCATGTTGCTGAACGGCAGAATTAAGTTTTACTGTCCCGTGTTTTTTGTTTAAAGAGGAGCAATCTGAGTGTGTGTTCACACACACAGACACACATGCACGCTCACATTCTTTTCTCTTTATAATTATTTTGACAGTGCCATTAACAAGAGTTGCCCTAAGGGGCCCTTTAGGGTAAGTGACATGCCTGAGGAGTGATTTTCATCCCACAAGTTATGCTGTGATTAAAGTTTGGCCTTGTAGCATGCTGCCTCTCTCAGAAGCGGCTCCCTTCTGCTCCCCCACCCTGCTGCTGTGCTCCTCTCTGTTAGCTGCTGCTAAGCCAGAGTGGCTCTAGGATTGGGTCTGATTTAGTTCAGTCTCAGCTCCTCAGTCTCAGGTCTGTTCTCAGAAAAGCTGTTTAACAAAGTGGTGACACATGGACTCGTGGCCCATAATTCTGTAGCCAGCTAAAACTGTCTTTTAAACCCACAAGCATGGTTGATTTGATGGGATGGTGCCATCATGTGAAGGTTATTACCTAATTTCAGTTCCATCTTACTGAGCTTTTTCACTTCCCCCCTTCACATTTTAGATGGTTTTGAGGCTATTTTAGTTAATTATTACAAGGATAATTGAACATTTTTAGCTCAAGGTGCTCAGCTACACCCACAAGAGAGAGATTTGGTCAAATTCGGCCCCACTGAGGGAGAGGGTAATGGGATAATGCAACTTGCTGCAAGATCTGGGTTGTAAATACGCCTATTTACGCATATGCTCGAGCTGTGGCTGTTTAAAAGGAGGTCAGGTTTTGGTGTCTGACCCCAAATAAACAATACAAATATATATATGAAGATCCAGATAATTGATGGGATGTATTCTGTGGTCTTATCTAGAAAATATATTCAACTTGTGGCCTTCGTGTTCTTTTAGGAGTAAAAATCATAACATAATTTCCCCACAGAGAATGGGTAAGTGGGAGTTGAGTGGTATTGGCACCAGCCAAAATCTTCAGCACAACAGGTGTTGTTTGGCCTCTGAAACAAAAAGGGTTTGTCTGGGTTTTTCAAGGGTTCTTGCACCTCCTGAGCTTGGTAGGAGCTGGTGTGTATGGTTGGTGCATATGAAAACTAGCCCAGTTATTAGGGAGCCATTGTGGATTTAGGCACTGAGTTATGAGTGTAACTTTGTGTTTAGTGGCACTGCAAAAGGCAAGTCATGGCCCATCTTTTTCATTTGTCTCCTGCTTGGTCTCTTGAGCAGGAGACAAGAATTTTGCTAAATTATTTCACTAATAAGCAGTTTGTCAGATGAATCATCGAGGGCTAGCATTTTAAACATGTCCTCTAATGGATAAAGTTGGAGCTATTTGGCCGGTGGTGTTTACTCTGTCACTTCCCTGTGCAGCTTTTCTCTGCTTAATTAAAAGCTCAAAATATGGATACAACAAACTGTAAGGTTTGGTTTTGCTTGTTTGCTTCTCATGAAAGACGTTTGTTGTTACTTATTATGTTTATTAAATAACTGTATTAAAGGCAGCTGTTACTTTGTAAGAAACATTTTCTGTGAGATAAGACTGTGGAAATAGTGTGTGCAGCATTAAGTGCAGTATAATTGGTAATCTTATATGGACCTTTTCCTTGTTTTAATACTTTTATGTAATTATTTTAGTCAAGTATTTTAAACTTCAGTACAGAAACAGCAGAGATTGCAACAGCCAGATGTACTTGCGCAGGCATAAATGTCCATGAATGGAAATCCATTTGTTTCAAGGACTAAGACAGGCAGTGGATGTGTATTATCAGTGATGTGTGACTTACCAGCACAGCTTTGACCTCAGCCATGACTGAGAACTGTAAACACGTGATAGCACAAAATACCACAAAACTGAACTGAACAAGTTCATGCCAAGTCATAGCATGGGTCAAGTCTACCTTGTGCAAAGTAACTCTCAAATGGGCCTTGCTGTCAGACCTGTACACATGTAAGTGTGTTTCAGTGCACTGTTGCTTGGTATGTCTCTTTTCCCCATTCTGTATGTGTCCTACAAGCTCTGCTTATGGGCACTGAAGGGTTTCCATGTTCTGTCCATCTTCCAGGCATCCCTGTTTCCAATTTGAAGTGAGCATGTCAGGAAGAAGAAAATGGCCCAAAGCCTTTCCTTGAAAGTGCTGCAAGGGCCCTCCTAATGTTCTCTACATGCAGATGGGATTCATAGCCTCAGTAAACTGGGAATACATTGAAACTTTCAAGGAACAATAGAAATGTAAGATACTTAATTGAAACTCTAACAGATATATCAACGTGCATTTTAGGTTTAGTTGTTGAGCTATATCTTCAATAGGTACTTAACACCATCTGGAGCAGCCCAACACCTTTTGTGATTGCACTTGGAATATACTGGAATATATTTTAATTTCAGTAAACCGCAGAGAGCTCAGCAGAGTATAAAAAGCTGAAGTCCATATTTAGGGAGAACACATACAAGGGCTAAATATGTACTATAGAGGGGACAGGGTGGATACAAATGCATATGGGATAGATGATAAAAAAAAGTATTAGTGTGATACAGATAAGCACAGCTGAGTTGTGGTACAGTGAAAGTAAGGTGGGCAAAATGTAAATTGAGAACTTGTTCTAAATCATTACAAAAAAGACAGTATTATTTTACTTATCAGTGGAATATATCCTTAGGTGAAGTGGTAAAAATTGCCTTACAAAAAAACCTAAAAAACAGCTAAACCAAAACTCTTCTCATTGTATGATGTGGAAAAGAAAAGCATTGACAGAGGTGCTTAAGATAAAAGGGGGCTTAATTAATCTCTGCTTTCAGTGGTTGTTCAAGGGATTCAAACACAGAAGTAATCAAATGTAAATGGGTGTTGAAAAAGGAAGACTTACTAAACTTTGCAACCACAAAAAACCCAGTGGATAACAGCACTAACAGGAAAGAAAGCAAATTGGCCAGGAAGGCAACTTTGCTGTCATATATAGTTACCATTTTCTTTACTGAAAGGTGCACACAGATTTGGATTTGTCCTTTAGCTGTGGATTGGACTTCTAATTTAAGAGATAAGTGTATCCATCCCTTTACTTCCCTTGCAAATGTCTTACGAAGTGCAAGCAAGAAAGTATTTCCTAATAACCATACATATGTCCCGTGTTTAATTTTAGTTCTGTAAACAAGACAGAGCTTAATTTCTGTGGATTATTCTTAATATGTGATAAAATTGTTACCTGTACTCTAGGAAGTACAAAGACTTTCATGTTTTAGCTGATTGGCAGACAAAACCAAAAATCCTAATGCTTTATAAATAGATCTTCTTCCCCTATTATAATTCTTGGCTCTTCCTCCACAAGTGTTCTTACTGTAGAGCCCCTGCAAGTTTATTCTGTAGAAATGGGACATGTCCCTGTTTTTTCCTATGGGGTATTTTCTCACCAGAGCACATAACTTGGAGGGTTACATATATTCAGTGGAATTACTTTTTCTGGGAAATGAAGATGAGATGGGTATAGGAGATACAGCTTGTTGCTAGAAGGACATGAAAAGTTATGTCTCATCTACTGGAAGTTTCACACATTTCTTTCATGTAATTCCTATTTTTATTTGAAACCTGCATTTTAAATTTATAGGAATTTCTAACCCTTGATTGGAAAAGATGTCCCTGTAACACAGCATCAATGGCAGCATTTTGTCATTAATCTTCATAGCAGAGCAGCAAAGCTCTCATGCTTTTCATGTGATGGCAGTAGCTTTAAAATCGCAGTTTCTAAAGGGAGGGGTAGCTTTGTGCAAAGAGGACAAGGGATTTTCTTGGATGCTAGAAACAAGGGAGGCTGCTACCAACACTAAACACTACCAGGGTAATCTGGGACTTGCTCTTCCATTTTAGTGGTGTCTGCATTTGCAGCTCTCAGTGCATGCAGAGAGCCAGACTGGCTTTCCATTGTGAGCAGAGGTCTCGATCCTGACAGAGTCTTCAATACTTGCTTACTTTTTAATTTACTTCCGAAGCCAAAGTGCTGTCAAACCAGAATCCACTTAACACTAAATGAGATTTGATACAGTTATACAGCCCTTCTCCTCTTGCTGCCTTGTTTTAAACCTGCTGTTAGTATGTTACAAGCGAGAGTAGGTCCCAAAAGGCTTCAGGAGAGTATAGATGATCTCAAACTTGCTTTAGAAATGACGCCTGATTATATCCCACAATCAGAATGAATTTGTCCCATTAGCTTGTGCTTTTCTGTGAAGGCGGCAAGTGGGTTGCAAAGTAACGTTCAGTAAGTTTTAAAGCATAATCGAAGCCACATCAATATCTGGCAAAGAAAGATGTCAGCAGTCATGACTTTCAGGCAACAGATGTTAAGATTTCTTTTTCAGTCATTCGTTGTTCGATGCTTTATAGCGGCCAGTTTAATCATTCATCTGTTTCTCTCATAATGAGGAATTATTTGCATTAAAAAATCTGACATTTGGATTTCCACAATCCTGCTGCTAAAACCACAGGAAATTTTGATCATAATTTTCAACTGTATTAAAAAATAATACATAAAATTAAGGAAATGTTGCTGATAATGGATTTAAGATCCATTTGTGAGGGAGAGAGTGACTGAAAAGCAATAGCAAGATCTGTGATGATAGCATAAGATCTATTTTTTTGAAATATCTGCCTTATGTATCTGGAAAATGAAACTAAATTAATAGACCTAAATGAAAGGATTGAACTTTAAAAATTTCCACTTTAATTTGCATCTACATTTCCAATCCTTTAACTACAATTCTGAAGTTTTACATGTATGCAATATAGAAAGTTATTCCTTTGTTCTGTAGAATGAAATTGTGTGTACATTCCTCTTGTTAGGAAAATAAAGCTCATTAAAAGACTTGATATAATTACAGTACCTTAGAATAAGCGTATAAAGGACAGTAGGATTAACAGGCAAGAGACAAGCATATTAATCTCAGGAAGTTTTGCCAAATTTCTCTTCGTTAAACTCTGATGTAAGTTAACTTGGGAGATAATCAAAGTGCATCTTTTAGAAGTGCCTTTTTAAGTTGAACAATGAATGAAGATTTGGAATTGTGACTCACTGATTGTTTTCAAAGTTGATTTTCCATGTTATATATTCTCTGTGACTATATTAACGCGAATGTTGCTGGAGAAGTTTTAAGAGACGCAAACTATGTTGAGCACAAATGAAGGGAAAGGCTACCAACCTGAAAATCACACGTGTTTCTTCTCAGGGATTCTTACAAGCCATTTTTTAAATTAGCAGCAGATCCCTGATTTGAGGGTATACTTTGATATGTTGGCAGTATGCAAGCTAACTTCATCTAAGACTGGTGTCCAGAAGCAGTAACATATTGACTTGAGAGGGGATCAGTTCCATATTTAGAAGAGAAGGGAACTTTACTCTCTAACAGCCGCTTTCATATACATAAAGCAAAATGTCCTCCTTTTACTTTTTGCCTGTGCAGTCTTCTACACATATGCAGGAAGACATAATAAATACATGCATCATATAGAAAAAAGATGTTACGCAAAGCTCTGAAATGCAGGATTTTGTGCAGTATATCTTTCTTGTCTAAGTACACAAATCAAGAAGAAAAAGTAGTTTTGAAGGTCAGTGGTTTGCAGAACATGTCCAAAGGAAAAGGAATTTAATAGATTTTGAAATCACAATTATCTTATCATCATGACAGCTTTCTTCATTGTGCATATTTCTGTTAACTTCTTGCAGAGAAAGGAAGTACTCTTTTGTAATATTGTCTGGAGGGACTGCAAAAGATGCATTCGTGGAATGCACGGTTTACCAAACCTAGCAAGGTTGCTTATGGATGGGGTTCAGTCTGTGCAAGGCACAGAACATAATGTATGTACAGAGGGATAAGACTTCAACTGCATTATTGTTGGATATTTTGTGATAGAAAGGAATCAGCAGCCAACCGTGTCTTTCTTTTCCAGCCTTTCTGTAAAAAATTTATGCCTTTTTGTTGTTATATGAAAGTATTTTAGCATCTAAGTGAAAATATATCCTCTATTAAAGTGAAGCCATTCACACTGTGTGGGGTATTGATGTGTATTTTATCACTTTATGGGGAACACAGAGTTTTTCTCAAGAATTCACTATTTTGCAATGGCTCCTTTAAAAGATTAAAGGCAAATTGATTCAGAGATTTCAATAGCCCTGTTGCCACTTGTTCTGATTCTTCAAATAAAGATGAATCTCAGCATCAAGTCACTGCAGTTTGGAGATGTGCATGTAAGCTAACTCCTCGATAAGCCAGCTACTGAGATTTAAAAGTCTGAGTCCAAATCCAGTCATTTAAAGCACCAAGTGTCCAAACATCCTGCACAAGCTTGCATTGTTGTACTTGTTGTAGTGTCTTGTTCTACCCTTAATCAGTCAAATTCTTCAAACCTAAAGAAATGCGCATTGCAACTCCCAGTGAAATAATCTTTCTCTTAATGTCATTTTAATTTTAAGCACCTCCTGAATTCATTTTCCTTAGTCTGATTGTCCAAAAACTTGCTTCTTTGTATGTTTTCCAAAGCTGCCAATATGGGGATGCCTGCATTGAAAAGACATTACTTTTCCCTTCAAGTCTTGCCTTGCTTTTCTATGGTTATGAATAAGTAGAGGAAGTCCCCATTTTGCATATGGCCCTCAGAGCA
>JBCJKH010049920.1:0-10594 GCA_039877255.1 Loriculus beryllinus | reverse complement strand
AGATCAAGCCCAGATACCTGTGAGTAGGGAATGCAGCTGTGCAGAAACTTCGTAATCACCATGTAATTAACCAGAAAGCCTTAGTCAAGATGCCTCCCAGCACTGAGGTTACTGATTCAGGAGTAGTGTTCAATTAGCAACGCTTCACTGGCTAAATAAAGTTTTAGTCAATAAAGGCAGGTCTTGTGGCTTTGAATTTTCAGTAATCTGTGTTCATTTTAAGGCTGCCTTAAGGTAGCACTTGTTTAACTTTTCCATCTGTTTCCTTAAGCAAAATGTTGTAAATTAATTGTGTAGATACTCTGACATCCTGTTAGTATTGCACTGGTAAGTTTAGAGAATTTAAATCTCACTACTAAATGTTGCCTTTTCTAGGAGTTCTGTGGAAATTTAGTGATTTATCTGTAACAAATTTCTGTATCTGGACAAAACTTTGAAGTGAACATCCAGTTCTTTGAGAGCTCTTAAATATTTAATATCACATTGCAGAAACATACAAATATCCAACTAAGTATTTAAATAAAATTATTTTGAAACTCCATTATTTCTTCCCACTACTTGCCAAAGTCTCATTTCATGGTTCTCCATCTGCCTGGAGATAGTGGAAGACATCAAGTCAATACCTCCTTCCAAGAGAGAGAGATGTTCTTGTCCTCTTCAACCTTAGGAGCCTGAAGTGCTCATATGGTTGTCAGCAGCTGCAAAATGGTCACAAAACCTGTGGGGATGGCTCATCAGATGGTGTTTTCAGCATTGTCAGTAGTTGGCTTTCCAAGATTTTCAACTGAAGGCTTAGTACTTTGCCAGCTGTGAAGAAAAATAGTAGGTAATACGGCCTGTTCTAAAACTTCACTGCAAACTATCATTGTATTATGTCATTTCATACCAAAGATATCTTTGATTTGCCTGACAAATAAGATTTTGAGGTCAGTGGTTTTGAAGAGGGATCCTCCTTGCCCTGAAAGCCCCAGTAGCAGCTTTTAAAAAGTTAGAAAGGTTTTGTTTCCTGAGAAAGAATCCCTGTTTGTGGGACCTGAAGTTTTGTTGAACACAACAAATGAGGTCCCTTTCTTTCCTGTTTTTCTTTCCTTTTGTTTATTTTATCAAACAGGTATTTTCAGTGTGGCTAAGTACAAGGAAAGTTGTACTCAAAGCTAGGACCCACAAAGAAGCAGTGATGCAGCCCTAGTCAAAGATGGCCATCATAGAGGCTGTGAGACAGGGAAACGTCACTGTTCCTCATTGTGTCATGCAGCGCTTCCCAAACCGAGGGGAAACGTTTTCAGGAGGTGTCGTGTCTGATACAGCTCCCGCATTGAGGATCCCATTTACCCTGACTTAGAAAAAGCTGCAGAAGTGAACTGCTCTTCAGCAGGGAGCTGATGGAAAGCGAGGAGGATGACATTTCTTGTTGATGGATTCAAGTGCTGTATCAGGAATAAGGTTTGCAGTGTTTTAAGAGGTTTCTGCAGATCCATGTTTCTAGGGAGTCTGTGGTTTGCTTAAGGAGTTAAATGAAATGCTTGAGCATCTTCCTGCCTGCTGTCTGAACAGAGTCCTTTGGAGATGAAGTGAGCATTAAGTACATGTGAAGCAGGTGATTTGTTCTTTATAAACCCGCTTATTTGGGCTTTATCTGTGAGTGGGGATTTCCTAGTTTAGAAGAAACTTGAGCCTGTTTACATTTCAAGCAGATCAAGATAATTATAAATTGTTTGGACTTTAGGAAGTACATATTCTTTCTGAAGTCCCCAGAATGAGTTGACTGCTGTTGAGCATGCAGTCCCAGCTGAAGTCTGGTGGTGTGTGCTGACTTTGAGCTTTGGGTTTAGTCCGTGGGCTCCACACTTAGCTGCTGACGCATAGCTCTGTAGCTGAACTGGCAGAAAACCCACACTAGATAATATAGATTACTAATTTGAAAATTCTGACAACTTTTGCAATGATGTTGCTATTTTACAATTGCCAAGTAGATAAGAGTGATGTGTGCACTGCACAGTCTACGTGTAGTCTGAGAGATACTCATATTACATTTAGTTTGGTTGTGCAAAACTATTTATAATGTACAACCACAGGTATAGTCAGGCACAAAAAGTACATGATGAAGGAATTGATTGAAGTTAAAAAGCTGTCACTGCTGTGAGTATCACATGTTATGAAAACAAAAAGTTAAATATATATCCATGCAATAGATGGATATAATACTTATTTCAAATGTGTTGGCTGCCAGGCAAGTCCTCCTATCCTAAGGTTTTAATAAGGAGTCATTACTTTGCTTCTTCCATTCTTTCCTTCTCCTCATATATATATATATTTTTTCTTCTCCTCTTCCTCCTTCACAGAATCATAGAATCATGGAACAGTTTGGGTTGGAAAGGACATTAAGGTCATCCAATTCCAGCCCCCCTGCCATGTGCAGGGACTCCACACTAGACCAGGTTGCTCCAAGGCTCTGTCCAGCTTGGTCTTGAGCTGCCTGTGTGCACACACTTCCATTCCTTCCTTACTCTGCCTATATACACATGTACATACACCCCCTGCTTTCTGCTTGCTCATCTCCTTCCAGCCCTGCCTGCGTGGTCACTAGTGCATAGACTGGAACTTGCTATGCAGGAGGCAGCTGTGTGTGGCATTTTCCCATGGATTGTGCTTCCTGCCGTGGCCAGCTTTCCACCTTCAGCTGCATTGGCTCCTTTACCCTGTGCAGCTCTGCATTCCACTTCCCTTAAGTTGGAGGACTGAAGCTGATCAGTGCTTACATTTAGAAGAGATTCTATATTTGAAGTATTAGTGTTGAAGCTGTTGAGAGTGCTACAGTGACAGAAGCAGGTTCCTCAGCTGGCTTTTTATTACTAGCATGGGGGATTTGTGGGCTGTATGCCTGCTATGGGCCTCCTTTGAGAACAGTTGGGTAGAAATTTTTTCCTGACGCAACTAACTTAAAGTTGTCCTTCTTTATAACTACACCCAAAAGTGCAAAACATTTCCAGATGTGTAAAGAGACAGAAGGTGTATTGCAGGAACCCTTGTGAACCTGGAAGCCATGAGTTTGTCTCGGTCTAACCCCATTTTTAGTAAGACCTGTCTTACACATGGAGTTTTGCTTGAGTGAGTTTGCCCTGCATTTGTCTCTGTATAGGAAGCTGAAGGAGCCCATCACTGGTGAGGACCCTCCAGCCTGGTCTGACATCTGTGATTGGTTGTGTCAGTGCTTGATGCAGAGGAGACTAAGGTGTGCAGTGTGACACATCTGAAGTCACCTTTTCTCTACAGTCCAAGCGCCACTTTGGGGAACAGCACAGTGGTGGTGGGATCACAACTCAGTTCTTGAATCTTCTACCAGTTTCTCACTCTCTGGCTCCTTATTTCACATTTCTTAATACTTGGCAGCATTCCTGTTTCCCCAGATGTCTGGATCTAGCCCCTGTTGTATTTTTTCCCAAAATGTTTTGGTTTTAGGGGGTTTTAGAAAGAGTTCTCATCATGTTACAGGGGTCATGTGAGCATCTAATCTCCATAAGTTTTTAAGCTGCATCAAAGCTCATTTGCCTCCTCCACCACCCCTCCTCTCTCCAGCTTTACCAAGTAACTTCAGGACAGAAATGCTGTAGAATGCATTTGGGTGATGGTCGCTGTGCTGTGGTGGAGCCTGCAGGAGAGCCACGGTGCTCAGTGCCCTTTTTGGAGCTCTCTTGGTTTATGAGGCTTTCTCTGCGCTCGGCTGGACATCAGGAACTGTCGGTATCCCCCACGGTACCGAGTACTGGTCCCATCATGTGGTCCTGCTGCGGCAGCCACTGTCTCCTGTTCGAGGCCAGCTCCACCAGGCCGCTGCAGCAGTGACCTGCCAGAGTTGTTTGAATTCTCTTTTCACAGAGGAGTAACTGTCAGTGCTCATTTTAGGATGTTTCTATTTCTTCCTGGGTATAGATGCCTGCTAGTAGGAGTACCAAGCATCAACATGCTGTTGCTGCCCTTGAGGGAGGTAACAGAACGCACTGAAGAAAACATGCATTCCTCTTCGCTGAGGGGTGAGACTGGTTTCTCTTGATGGAGGTAGTACTCAGCCTGGTAGGTTGGTTTTGGTTTTATTGCTCTGTAAAGCTCATGAAGGTTCTATGATTATATGAAGTAGACTAATGAGCATATTTTCATGTATTTTCATAGATCTGTTTATTGCTTTATACAGTGAAATGATCTATCTGAATAATAGTGAAATTCCTGTGAATCAAGCTGGGTTGAACCCAACATAAACTGCTTCTCAAAGGTGGCTAATGATGTTCTTTCTGCAACAGAAATTTCACCTCCCTTCCCTCTCACCTCTTCTAGGTGGGATCTGCTATCATTGATAGAAATCTAATGGTTTCTCAGCATACTCGCTTGGCATTGATCAGTAAGGAATATCAACATTCCTTTTCAAAAGCCTTCTTTACCATAGCTCCACTAGACTGAATGTTGTCTGCCTCTTGCTAGAGCAGTGCTCCATGACCGAAGAATCTCAATATCTGATATTCCCATGAGGTAGTAACTTTTTTTAGAAACCGTCTTACCATTTAACCCTGAGAATCCCCACAGAGAAATGGTAATGAAAATGTCAGTTGAATTAGATTTCCTGTGATTTCTAGGTCTTGCACTCATTTTCATGGCACTGCATTGAAGTATTAAATATATGGTGATATGGTCAGTTGTGTAGTTTTCATTTTCATTCCTGTTCTGTGCACGTTTCTGCTCAGTTACTGCCGCCATGTGTCCTGGGATCTCTCCCTAACCAAAGACCTGTTGAACAGGGAATGGCTCTGAGCAGCTGACGTACAGGGTGTCAGGGAGCACAGCTCTGCTGGTTCTTGTTGCTGCATGTTTGTGCTGAGCAAAACATCAGTGACCTCCACTTCAGAACCCAGATCTGTACCAGAGCAGTGCAATACGTTCCACTTTGGTGGCTGCATGCAACCCAGTTATAGGATTGCACCACATGCTGATTTGATTGCTATCCTCCTTTTTTCGTTTGCCCTTTGTATCCTATTCTCTGACGCTACAGAAATGCCCTTTTGGGGGGGCTTTTGTGGATGTATCTTTTAATATGTCTGTACCAAGACAGCTTGTCAGACATTACTGCTCGTTCTGTGTAGTATTTTCATTCTCAATTCCTGTTCTAAATGCCCCTTACAATATACTTTATCATAATGTTTTTCCGGAAATGCCATCTGGTACACTAGGTTAATTTAAGGCAATGGGGTTTTTAGCTGGTTTTCCTCTATCCATGACTCCTACAGAACACATTTTCAGGTTTTAATTCCTCTTTTTTTTCTCTTTTTTTTCCTAATGAAAATTGAATTTTGCTCTTAGGATTTTTTCTTCCACATTGCCCATGCTTTGAGTCCATCAGGGATTTTCTCCCACTGTGTATATTTTATGAAATATATGCTGAAATGTATATTTTCTGCATTAACATTTCAGTGCACGGTTTCTTCATATTGCCTGTGCATTACTGTGAGCTAACTCTAACACAAACCAAAACAACACAACCCTACCAAAGCCCAGCACTGCAATGTCTGATAGAGCCTCTGACAGATATTTGAGCCCATCTGGCTCAAGCAGATAGGTAAAAAGAAGAGATATGTCCTTGAATCCTGCTGGCTCTAGCCAGGCTGCATGGCTAACGTCACAGGAGGCCTCTGAATGCCCACTTCAAGTCTGTTGATTTGGCAGTTCCTGGTGTTTAGCCTTGGGAGCACCTTGCATACTCTGAGTTAATGGTTCTGAAGATGTCAAACTTCGATTACATATGGCTTGGCTTTGTGATCGTCTGCCTCTGTCCTAGGTGAGTAATGATATCTGCTGCAAACAGGAACTATCAGTGAGACAGGGAAAAGCAAGGGGAGAAGCAGCCATAAGGTGAGGGTCACTTTTTAAAGACATGTCTGAAGGATTAGGGCTTGATGGCATAAGGTGCTGTGGGTCAGAGCTGTCACAAACAGGGTGAGGAGCCTTTGCTTTACATCTTCTAAATGAGATGGTACAACACCTTTCCTTTGACAGGGAGGTCGAGAACATTGGTTAAGAGGCAGTGAGAGTTCTTCATGCACCAGTGACAGCTGTGGTTAAAATACTGTTGCTGGCTCTGTACTTGAGTCCTTCTGTGACAATTACTTCCTAATTAGAGTTTCAGCCTTTCAGAAGATCACATTAATTTTCTGAAATTTGATTTTGCCATTATCAAATAGCAGTGTTTCAGTGGTGCTATAAATAGAGCATACCTCTATTTGTGGGTGGATTTCTATCCTGCTGGGCCTCTTTGACTCTCCACTTTTCATTCTGCTTCAATCTTGCCACCAAGTCATTTCGTGTATACTGAGGAATGTGTGTGTTGCCTTGATGCCATCAGTTTGCTCCCGATGGGGCTGTCTGTTCCCTGTGCAGTCTTTTTGGCTTAAAGGCACACTTTTATAAATAGTGCCATGCGTTGAACACGGGTGGGAAGCCAAAGCCCTGTAGCTTTAAATCTGTCAGCCCTGGCCCTTCTGTTCCTCGGAAGGAGATGCTGGCAGCTGAGGGAGCCGGCGCGGGCTGGCTGTGGGTGTGCTCCAGCAGCACCGGAGCCCTGCACACAATGCTGGGCTGGGCAGAGCCACCGTGGTGGCTCAGCGGGGGCCCGGAGCCTGCTGAGGCCGGTGACGGATGGGGCTGGGCCAGCAGCTCAAGCAGCACCAGGCACCGGGGTGATGCTTATGTGGTGCTGCTGTGCCTGCATGTGCTGCGAGAGGGACTTGTGCGAGCCTGCAAAGGTGAGAAGATGGGGGAGCACCACTGAAACAGCATTAGATGTCTTATTGGGCTGTTTTATTTAAATCCCCAGTAGAACTTGGCCTTCTTCTGTGGTATCAGCCATGGAAATGCTGGTTTTCCCTCCAGGCACTGCTGTGGAGTTTCTGTGGTGGGTTTTTTACATAGCTTTTCTTCGTTTCGGAACCTGGGAAGTCTGAAAACAGCTCCTGCCTGAGTGAGTGTTGCAGTCTATGAACAAGACCTAACGTGGTGCTGCTTTTTGGGGCTTTCTGTTTTGGTTGTTTTGGGATTTGGCTTGTGTGATATCATGAATGATGGAAGAAGGGGCTAGGAAACACAACCCCATGTCAGAGAGAGGTGTTTGGATTGGTGGCTTTTTAAATGTGACTTCTTGGTTTGCTGTTTTAGCTGTGCAAAATGTATTTTCGGGAATTAGTAAACAAACTGCAGAATCATATTTTTCCTCCAGGTAAAAATAGAGTAAGTGCGTACTGCTTCCTGTGGAGTCAGTGACCTTCAGAAATGAATAAGTACTTTGCTTTGCTTTAGCTGTCTAGCTCGGCATTGCCCTTTCACAGCCTGAATTAACAGCTGTATTTTCCTCCCACATTTGTTAAATATTGAAGAGAGACAGTAAGGGCTTTGACACTCTGCTCTCCAGTGCAAAACAGGAGATACTTCTCTGTGAGCTGCTGCAGTTGGCTGTCCAGTGCATTGTGGCTCTGATGTTTGAAGAAGCAAGAAATACAGGATCCGGACTTCTTGCCATTTGCCTTTGCCTTAGATGAATGTTTGCCTGAGGTTTTTTATCACGTGCAGGAAATGTGGCTGAGAAGTTGCATTCTCTTAATGTTGTGTTTGAAGCATGTATGTCTAAACGCATGTATTTAATAGACTCCTTATTTTCCCTTGGGAAGATCCAGGTCTCCAGTGCTGGGACATGTACTTTTTCTCACTGCATTTATTGGTCTTCACAACAAAAGTGTCACACAAATGGCTCTTGGGAATGGCTTTGTTGGAAATGCAGAGTTGAAGCAGTGCAGTGCGCTGGGGTAGGGCCCTGAGAGCAGAGAATTTGTTGACATTCCACATTCCAGGCTGATGGATCTGTATATTGGCATCTCAGCATGTGTAACATCAGGCTAATACATCATCTCTTGAAAGCTCGGGAGGGAGGCACTGAGCACAGGACACCCTGTTCTGTGCTCTCCAGACCAGATATGGACCTGAGCAACTTTTCACTTTGTGCTGTGGAGATGGTGCTGCAGTAGCGTTTGTTTCTAGATGGAGCTCTGGATGAGGCTTCTTGATTTTTACGAGAGTACTGAAAGCAACATAGTGATTTCAGTATTTGGTTAATTCTATGGATTTCTGGACAAGAGGCCTTGCTCTGCCAGGTGCTCGGCATTCCTTGAACACATCTTTCCCTCTGATGCATCATTGTTTAGTGTTTTCTTCTTAGGTTTCTGAAAGTAGCATGTCTGTCTGTAGCCCTGGGAGTGTTCATGTTCTTGTGCTGTAGGACTGCCCTTTGACTCTCCTTGCCCTTGACAAGCTCCATTTGCCACTTGGAGCAATCTTACAGATTTATCTGCTGCTAATGTTGGAGCACCTACAGCACTGAAAGCTTAACCACGTGCTACCTTTGAACAGGAAAGAAACCTCTAAAGTCAGTTCTGTTGTATAGCTTTCTGGGGAGCGGTGTGTTAGCTGGTGTGCTATGTGTATGTTATAGTAGAAGGGCTTTAAATAAGAGAGCAATATGTCAAGAAAGGGTATACAGGAATGACAAATGACCTGTGTTCACAGGAAAAATGAATCTGCTGGTTTGAAATACTTACATCTTATGTATAAACTGTTGATGAACTTCTTCCAGGATGAATTTTGGTTACAGGCAGGCTGTGTGTTGTACCTTCAGCTAAAAATAAAGGGAAGTAAACGTCGAAGTGCAGTTGCTGTGCTCAGGTATAGGAGTTGATTAAACTAAATATTTGGGGATGACTTGCATGTTCAATAGAGAAACCTCTCCTGAAAAAGGAGCAGCAATCCTTGCTCTGCTGTGAAGATGTTCTGTACAGTGATCGCGCAGACATCTGTTCTCCCAGACTCCAGACCTTGTTTGCTCTGTTCCTTTGCAAGTCAAATTTAACTTGCAATCTAAAAATTAGACTCTGTTCTTTACAAATGAATGTGTGTAAGATGCCATAATAATCTGTATTTATCTGATAGCGGCTGGAAGCATAAAAAACCCCCAGCAAATTACTTTCTAGGAAGTGTTAGCAATTAATTTTGTCTCTAAGGTAATGAGATGTGATTTGGACATGCTGGGGAAAACCATCAGTTTTAAAAAAAGGCAAAAGCCCCTGACATTTGACATAGTTACTTTCTGATGAAACCTTGTATAAATTTGTTTCCAATTCCACCCTCTCCTTCCAGTTCCTATGCTTAATTTTGTTCAGCTTTACCTCATTTCCTATCTTTATTATTGTAACTTCTGGCCTGATTGGCAGCCCCTCCTTGATTTAAAATCTGCAGCTGCTAAAATAAACATCCATGAATGTTATTTTGGCCACATCTTTTGCTGTGTCATCCTTTTTCACCTCAGAAATCAAGTTCCTGCAAGCCCTTGTTCTTCCCTATTTTTCTGTTCAGATTGTGTACTTATTCCCTTGGACTTGCTTACCCATAATGACTAACTTACCCATAATGTCAATGTCACTGCCCTGTTTATTCACCCAGCACCACTGGTTTTCTTCCTGACTGGTCTGTACCTTTGCAAAAGCGTTACTGAATAGGAGCACCAAGCCTTGCTTACTCTTCTGCATTCAGAAATACCTTTTCTCAAGATTTCAGAAGTTTAAGGTGAAGAAGGTGAGGTCTTGGACAGCAGTTGGATTTTTTAAAAAAATCAAAGGGGCCATAGACGTAATCTTCAGGGAGCTGGTACACTGTGCCGTGTCAGTCCCCTTCTGTCTGGGGTGTAAATAAACACTTGCAGGCAGAGCTGGTGCCTGGTCCTGCTTGTCGCTGTCCATCCAAGGACACAGCTCATGTGATGCTCTTCGCCTCAGCGTACTGCAGACAGGGATGTGTGTGTGTGTGAACTGCAGGTGGGAAAGGTGTAAGTTAGCTTCAGTTACCTCTTAACCAGCTAGTGACAGTATTCGCACAGTGCCCCACGCAGGTTGATTGACACAAGAGGAATGTGTGGAGCCCTCTGAGACCTCATGATGCTGCAGGGAATGGCCTGACCAGCCCTTGTGCTGCACTAACAGGCTTCCCTGCAGAATAGGTTATGTTTGCTGTGACAGATGCTGTGTGCAATTCTTTCTGTTACAGCAGGTACAGCATCACGTGTCAGCAGTGTCTTCTACTGTTCCCTCAGGCCTAGTGACTGCTGACATTGAGATAATGGTCTCCTTTGGGGATTTCTGCTGCTGAGAGATAGGAGTTTGGTTGCTTTATTGCTGAACTTTGTTTCTGACACTTGAAACAGCAGATGAAGTCACATAGACTCATAGAATAGTTAGGGTTGGCAAGGACCTTAAGATCATCAAGTTCCAACCCCTTGCCATAGGCAGGGACACCTCATATTAAACCATGCCACCCAAGGCTTCGTCCAACCTGGCCTTGAGCACCGCCAGGGATGGAGCATTCACAACTTCCTTGGGCAACCCATTTCAGTGCCTCACCATCCTCACAGTAAAGAATTTCCTCCTTATATCCAATCGAAACCTTCCCTGTTTAAGTTTGAACCCATTACCCCTTGTCCTGTCACTACAGTCCCTAATGAAGAGTCCCTCCCCAG
>JBCJKH010049912.1:0-13042 GCA_039877255.1 Loriculus beryllinus | reverse complement strand
GCTAATTCAGTTTCAGGCCTAGGAACCTTGATTTTCCATGACATTTCATGATTATTTGCTTCTCTAAACTATTATTTTGTCATCCAAATATTGTGCTGAGAAACACTATCACTACAGAATTGCTGTCAAATATTTATTTTTATTGGGAAAATAGCACTCTTTCTGTAGTGTACGATGTTATCATTTGATTATTTTTTCTTTTCTCCTTTTTGATGGAAAGCTGCAATTCAATGAAGTATATATTTAAATGCAAAAGAGGCACACCAATTAATCAGTACAGAATACGAATGCTTTTAATCTGCATCAAAAAAAACTGTGGTGCTTAGGAAAAAAACAATCTTTTGAATAGAAAATGTATAAAAGTAATTCCCATCCATGTTCGCATTTCTTCAAACACAATGAAAAATTGCAATTGTGCAATTAAATTATCTTCACAATATTATATTATTTTAAGGCTCTGCATTATGCTAAGAACATTTTCATAAGTCTTTCATTTCTTTTTATTTAGCATAAAAATGGACATACATGGATAATTTAAATTGATAAAAAAGTAAAATATTCATAGAGATAGATCAAGTGCTAGCTCTGAAACACAGAGAACTGAAACATAGATATCTACTGCTTTCTAATTAATGTACAGAAATTTAGTACTGAAGATAGGAAATAAATTAGGATAGAGATTGCAGTTGGGTATAGCCATTAGCATGGACTAATCAATTTTGAGGTGCATATAAACAGAATGATGGAATTATTACTGTCAACTCTTCATTATCCAGGATCATAGGAGACTGGGAACTGATGGAGAACAGAAAAACCTGGATATTAGAGATGCTCCAAGGAACACCAGAAACACTTTAGTTCTGTATGTAGTAAGCACAGTCCAGAAAACCTTATTAACTCCCAGGACACAGAAGACTTGCCTTTGGATCTGCTGTATTCCCTTTCACAGCTAATTATGCAAATACTACTTTATGCAGGGCAAGGTGTCTCTCTCTGCTTTTGACTAGAAGCTCTATGCAGGGTGAAAAACCTTTCCTGGGGAAGTTCCATTTCACATATACATATCACAGAAAGTCTTCCATTTCAAAGGATTGGTATCCCCCAACAAATAGCTATTTCATCAGGAAATTCCAACCTGCCCTCTAACATGTGGGCCAAACCTGCATGGGTCTATCCAACATATTGACTTTCACTCAGTGCTTACCCCTTGCAATGGGATTGATTTTTTTCATATTTTAAAAATATCAAATTTTTTTTTTCCATTGGGTGTCCCCCCCCAAGCCACTAAATAAAAGAACATTTGCAAATAAAAAGGATTACTGCCAGAAATCCACCTCTTGCTTTAATTGCTTGCTTTAAAGCCAGCCTTTCCTCAAAATATTTTAATGACAAAATAGTTTAGCTTTGCTTGTTACTGGTATAAGAAGCAAGTCATCTTGTCATGTCACACAATACCTATGTTACCTAATTTAGGTCTAGGAAGAAACAAATGGGCTTTCTTGAGGTTCTGCATATATATGACTTCATTACTGTGGTCTGGATCTGTCACTTTTCCCATGCTCTTGGGTGGTGGATGCTTCCTCTGCCTTGGCAGTAGTTTGAGGGATTAAAAAGATAAGCCTACTTTGTGATAGGCAGCTGGAAGTGATGGGAGCAGAAGGGACCTAGATCAGGAGCTGGGAACAGAAGATAGGGGAGGAATTCTTTGATGCAGTGAAAATGGAAAGGCAAAGTCAGGAGGCAATCTGGTGGCCAGGGTCTGAGCTGAGAAAGATGAAAGAGTGAAGACCAAAATGAAAGAGGCCAAAGGAAGAAGGGATCCAGCATAACATGGGAGGGGAATAGCTGAGATGACAAATTGAGAAAATGGTAGTGGAGGTGACAGAAAAGGAAGGACTGTTGACACTAGAGCACTGCTGAGGAGCAAAGATAAGTATGCAGGAGGGATGAAGAGGAGTTTATGAAAAATGAGGTAAAGACAGAAGGCAAATCCTGCAAGTGAAAATACATTACAGGAGAAAGGTCATGTTAAAGTACAGTAACACTATTTATCTTTGTGCTGCTCGTATCTTGTGCATTCTCAAAGCTGCAATTTTGAATGTTATTCCTGCGCTCTCAGGCTGCCTAGCAATGCCTGGCTGTTGTGTGCTGGCTTTGCCGCACAGAGCTCGCCGGCTGCCTAGCAACTGCCGGGAGGGCGAGAGGGAGTCCCTGGGCCAGGCTCAGGGGTGCAGCCCTACCCCAAACATTCCTGCTTCCGTGGCAAAGCAGGAGGGAGCATTTCCAGTTGTTACAGCTGTGAGAAAAACCTTAAAAATATTCTCTGGAAAAGGGGCATGTGGAGGTGCCCACGAGAGTACCGAGAGCCTGACAAAGTGTCTCTGGGAGTGGGAACAGCCCCATTCATCTCTGCAATACTCAGACACTCTGTGATGACAATTGAAATAGCAATATGGTTAATTCTTCTGGTTCTTAAGTAAGGCTTTGTGGGATGGATTTAAAGCACAGGAAAGCAAACCAACAGAGTTACGTACCTTCTTGGGCAGCTACTCTAATTTGGTGTAGGAAATATGAAAAGGACAACTTTTGGTCCCAAACCATTGAAGTTATAGCATTAAGTATTCACATAGGATTGTCCCAGTACTGCCACACTTGTTTTACTGTATCGCTGTAATCAACAAAAATTTTCTTCAAGAACATGAGACTTGGTATTTGCAATGGAGCTGATAACAGGTGATCTGAACAGGCACTGTGTCCTCTGTGCTTCCACGTGTCCTCAGATCCCTCATCTCCCTGTGCACTGCACTGTCAAAAGTGCTTGTGTAGCCACACAACCAAATCAGGAATTAACCCAGCTGAGAAACATTCCACAAAATATTAGAGTTATTTTCCAATCAACACTACTGAAGCAAGTACTGTTCCCAAGGGAAAAACAAAGACACGTGTCAATCTATGGCCTAGAAAATGGAATAGTTACAGAGCTACACAAATTACAGTGCAGGAGAAGTTGCTCTGATGCTGTTACTTTGATGCTGCTCTAAACAGATGTGTTGTATAGTCACATTTTTCTCTCCCAGTTGGAACTGGGCAGAAGGACAGTGTTACCCATGGAGATCATCATGCCCCACTGAGGAGGAGCAAATCTCAGACGGACAGCTGAGACAGTGAGAGATATATAAGCACAATGTACTCCAGATGGGATCTCATTCAGGTGACTGGATGGTGCCTGAAGAGCATCACTGCATTTTTTCCTCTACAAGTCCAGCCACCCTAGCCAGGAAAATTTTCATTCCCAGGTCTCTTGCACACTTTAAGTATCTTGAGCAAGTCAGTTAATTTTTCCTTCTAATCAGCAGTTTATTGTCTGGGGCAGTGGGAAAGTATTAAAAACCAAAGAAACAAACCAACCTAGCAAAATAAAAGTTTCTAAATAAAAACCCAGTGAATGCAGTTCAAATGCACAGTAGTGTCTTCAGCAACTATCAGCTCAAGTCCGAGGTCTATTGGCTGTGGCTCAGTGCTGGTTTTGCTAGATTTAGTTGGCATTTGCATAACTTCCCGAATGTTTCTGTCCTTTCAGGTGCTTCGGAATTGCTCCGTGTACACACTGTGCATGGAGCCAGCTTGGGTCTCTTGAATTTGGGTCAATAAATGTTCCAAGAACCTCAGACACGAGGAACACACTGTAAAGACACTCAGGTGACCCTACAGAATCATTCTGAAAGCGGGAGGGCTAGCACGGGGCAGGAGCTAATAAGGCCTGATGAACCTGGATCTGTTGGGCATGTCTGCACCGCAGTTCCCAGTACATCTTGCATTGTGTGGCCCTTGCACTGCTGTGGTAGTATGGCACTAAGTTATAAAGTCCTGCTGATTTAGCGCGGAGCCAGTTGGGGTATATCCACAGGTCTATCCACCAGGCATCGGTAACACCCGTCTGTGCCAGGAAGGCTGAAGTCACAATGCAGCTGTCACAAGGTGGCGCTCTTTGACGCGGTCTTCCAAGGTTTTCTTGACTTGAGAGCACATTTTAACTGTTGGTGGGGTTTTGTTTGTTTGGGGTTTTTGTTTGGTTGGGTTTTTTTTGGGGGGGTTGAAGTTTTTTTGTTCTTTTTCGGGTCGACATCCGCTGCAGGGGAAGCGGCTGTAAGCCTCCCTGGAGTCTGTACTGCCTGAAGTGGGTGTGTTTCCTGGGAGTCAGCACTGCCCTGCTCAGCTGCCATCTGCTTGTAGGAGTAGGTTGCCCACCAAAGTGAAGTACAACACATTTAGCAAAACACACACCACTGTTTTTTCTTGTACCAACGTGTAAGGCTCCACATATCTGCCATCTCTGGGTACAGGGGCAGTAATAACATTTTAAGAAGAGCCAACAACACTTTTGAGGATGTTAACACCTTCCATGAAGTCAGTCTGTGACCTGTAGGCAATTACAGACTCACTGAAGCCAATGGGTGTTAAGATATTTGCAGCCACACTGAAGACAGAAATAAAATTTGTATTATGATATCTGGAAACAAGGAGAAGCCAATGCCCAAGATTGTTTCTGATCACACTTACCCTGGGACCCATTAAAAGCTTGTCTATACCTCAGTAGTGCGGCAGATCAAATTTAGTTATTTTATATTAAAAGGGAATAAAAATAAAGTATTTTATTGGAAATTACGTGCTGTCCTAAAGAGAGTTATTGAAGCCACTTTGGAAACAATTTTGCTAAGCTGCCAAATGAATTAACCATCAGAAGATGGCAATGTCAATCCATTTCTACCCCACAACAAGGGTTGTAAATGTACCACCAGCTCCTTCCTCTGCTGTCTCAGCACTCAAATCTCTCTCAGTACCTGCCTAGCTGTTCCCAGCCAGGGGGTGTTTTTTTGTAACTCCAGCTGCAAAGACCTTCTCAGGCCCACCAGATCTTCCACGCTACCTACCATTCATCTTCATTTCCACAGTTCGAGATCAAGATGTTAGACTTTACTGACCTCAGAGGGAAGGAAAAATTATTTTTCCTCTTCCCGCCTTGATTTAGAGACATCAGCAGGTATGCTGAAGGATCCTGAATGGAACAGTTTTCAGTGCTGCAAACTGAAGATAAGACTCCAGAGGACATGCAAAGTACCACACAGTTACTCAGAGGTGAGTCAGTCTGCTCTTACTATAATGTGTTTGAGAATATTTCTTTCCAAAACCTGCTGACTTTTCACCACTGTGTGGGTTTCTCTGGGACAACTACTAAAATGCAAGGACTAATACCAGTTGTGTTTGTAATTGCATACACACAGCACACAAAGCCAAGGCATGAATAACAGATCTTGGAAACCGCTTCTTCTGGGCCTGTTACTCATTGCAAAGGCAGGCTTGGACATCCCAGTATAGCAGCCACCTGCTGTTACTGGCTTTTCTTCTGGTATGATCACAGAAACAGGATTTTGCTTACAAAAAAAATTACGTGCAAAAAAGATTGTACTAATCTTCCACACCTTGCAACAACTAGAGGAGGCCCAGAAGAACAATTAACAACTGAGATAAAAGAGTGGCAGGAATAATGTATTTACCTCAGCCAAATATATCAGTTATTCTTAAAGAAACTAAAACCAAAGACCTGAGGTAAAAGAGGGGCAGGAATAATGCATTTACCTCAGCCAAATGTATCAGTTCTTCTTATAAAACTTGGACCAGAAAAATGCAAATTGTCAATTACTTCTTGGCAGGCCTTCACAAATACCTGCACAGTTTAGATTATTTCTCCCTCCCTAAGGGATAATCCCCTGCTATGGGACTAACTGACATTAATCATGACACTCCTATTGCTTTACCAATTTTACTGTTATCTTACAAGCGTCTGGCCTGCATGAAGCTGGATAACCAAGGCAGCGCTTCCCTCCCAGACCCGTTTGACTTCTGCAGAGAGGCACTACGTTCAGGGCAACACTAGTGGGGTTGGGGCTAATTCTGAGAAGTGCGAGGGAAGGCCACAACCGCCTCCCGTCGTCTCTAGGCGCCCAGCAGAGCGGTCCGACAGCTCTACAGCCGCCCTGCTGCCGATGGGGGCCAGGCGGAGCAGTGGACCCGAAGCAGCGCATCTCCCCTCACGGCCGCGGGCGGCGGCCATGAGCAGCACCAGCGCTTCGCATGCGCCCTGTGCGGCGCAGTGCCGCCTACAGCTCCCGGCTTGCTGTGCAAAGCGGGCGGGGGTTCTTCTTCTCTTTTTTTTTTTTATAGGCTTTTTTTTCCTCCCCTCGGAGGAGGGGGGAGGATGGGTGGGGAAAGCGAGAGCTCACGAAAGCGAGGCGAGGAGGAATCCCACAATACCAGGCGGGTTGCGAGCACGGCGTTGCTGCTGTCTCTTTAATGCAAGAGGAAGCGATGCGGAGGGGTGGAAAATGGCAGAGTTGCAGATGTTGCTAGAGGAGGAAATCCCTTCTGGCAAGCGGGCTCTGCTCGAGAGCTACCAGAACCTCACTCGAGTCGCCGACTACTGCGAAAACAACTACATCCAGGTGAGGAGCGGCAGCGCAGCGCACAGGGGGCCGCCGCCGGTGGAGCGGGGAGGCTCAGCCGGGCTCGGCTCTCGGGTGCGGCTGCGGGGCCGGAGCCGCCTGAGGAGCAGCGCGGCCCCCTCCTGCCCCCGCCGCGGCTCCCCGGCCCGCAGCCGTTCCCCCGGCTTTGCCTTTTCTTTCAACTTTTCCAGCAGAACGACTGGGCTTCTCTCCCTCCCCCCGCTCCGGAGGGGAAGGGAGGGGGTTATTATGTCAGCCCGGCTCGGAGGGTGTGTCTCTTTTTTTTTTTTTCCTCCTTTTTTTTTTTTTCTCCCCCTCATTTTTCCTCCCCCTCTGTAATTATTTATTATGAGTCACATCCCGGAGACCTCCGTGTGCTGGGGTGGGGGGTGAGTGTGCCGTGAGGGCCGGCGAGCCTCTCCGTGTGGCCGGCTCAGAGCCGGTACCTCAGGTTTCCCCCTTGCTCCCCGGCGCGGCTCCCTCAGGGGGAAGCCGGCAGGGCGGCGGTTGGTGGCGGTTGCTGAGGCGGGCGGCTCCGCTCGCCCCCGGCGCCTCACGTGGAGCGCGGGTGCCAGCCGCGTCCTCCGCCGGAGCCGGGCCGGCAGCGCGGGGCCGCCATCCGCGGCGGCGCGGGGAGCGGAAGGGGCCCCGCACACGCGTGACATCACATAGTTCAGTCCCCGGGGTGGGGGGGGATCCGCGGGCCCGCCGCCGTGAGCAGCTGGCAGGAGCAGGAAGCTGCCGGTCCACAGGCACCGGTGGGAAAGCGTGAGGTGGAGGTGGTGGTGGTGGTGGTTCAAAATGGCAATCGGTGCCTCCCGCGGGCTCCGCGGCTCCTACAGCAGGAATTTCAGGCCGGGTCTCTGGTGCTGGAAGAGGCTTCATTAGCTGTAGCGTGTCCTCACTAGTCGGTGTGGATTCTTTCCTTCACTAGCTTGCCATGCTTCCTGGCCTCGCTTAAGTCTGTGTTTTGTGAAGCTACTTTAAGCAGAATTTACTATTGCTATATTTTCAAGATTTGCAGCACGTAGCTGTGTATATTTTGCCCTGCTGATGTGGACACGGACAGCCACCCAGAGATGCTCACATTCATTTGTGGGTTGTTTTTTTTTAATAAAAAAAGCTGAAAGGGAAAAGCAGACTGTACTCCACGTACTACCAAGCTTGTAAAGTGAACTTGTTGAATCTAATACTAGACTACCTGTGATGAGTATTCAATACAGGCTGTTAAGTTCTCTGGCATCCATCATTGTCGGTAAGATGTCTTACCATTTTTAGTAGTGGAGCATCAAATTTGAAACCAGCTTTAATACTATGAAGTGAAATACAGGTATGTGTTTTAAAATGAGCTGCTTGGATTGAAGCTGCTCTAAGAAGCTGTATTTTCAAGGTTTGGTTTTTTCTTTTGGTGGTGGTATGCGAGGTAATATGAGTTAATGTCTATTTACTCTTCTGAGTTGTTTGCTCCACCCAAAGAAAGCTGCTGATATAAATACTTCTTAGAGGCGAGGTTCATTTGGTTTTACTCATGGGAAATATGACAAATACATGAGCATGGTAATTGCGGCACAAGTTTTGACCTGTCTCCTGCTCCTGACTTTTTCCCTGTGTCAGAAAGTTAGAGAATCTTCAGTTACATCTTTTCTTCAAGCAGACAAACCAAAACCCCACCACTTCTGCTAGTTCCCATCCAGTCATTTGGGGTGGTTTGCTTTTTTGTCTTTCCTACTTTTTTTGTTTTAATTTGGTAGCTCATTTTCACCCCAAGTTTCAAGGTCATCTGGATGTAGGATTGGTGCGATCTGTTTTATCTGTGTACAGCTGTGTTTACCCCTTTTGACAGGAAGCTGCAGTTCAAAAATTCCTAATGAGGACTTATGCAGTAGCTTTGAAAAATGTATACCTCTGTTGGACATGCATTGTACATTTACTCAGCAAAACCGGCAAATATATTGATAAAATTAAATGTATACATATATGTTTAATGTATAGTGGAGGTGGGTATTTTAATCAGCACTTTGTATGAAGCCATCTGCTCTCCAGTTTGACTACTGAGCAGATTATACTTGCAGTGTCCATGGTGGGGCCACTGCAGGATTAGGCAATATGACACAGGGCACTGGGTTATGAGATTTGGGAGAGTGTATGTGTTGTGGGATGAAAAGGGAGGAAAGGAGAGGAAGAGGTTTAACCAGCACATAGTACAAAGTGTTTGTATTTAATGTAATTGAGCATTTAAAAAAAAGACAGGTCAGAACAGAGAATCTGGTCATGAAGTGAGTGTTAAAATAGTTCAGGAGTGGCTATGCATTGTTATTTGTCCTGTAGCATGTAACTGATCCAGTCTGGCCTCTGAGCTTGGACAGATTTGAATTTGGAGAGTTTTCTCTCTTTCTGTGGTAAAGGCTAATGTGCTCCTTAGTAGGAAGACTTAATGTGTGCTGTCACCCACTCTGTTGTGGCATTGAGGAGGAACAAGGTTGTCTGACTATTCTGAGCATTGGTGCTAACAGTTTGTAGTAACTGTAATAACACTCAGCTATTTATTCAGAACTCATGATGTTGTCAGTCTTATGTTTTATATTCTTTGCTCACTTAAGAGGGAAGTAATTTCCCACCCCAGTATTGCTGGATTTGAACTATATCTGTATTTTTGATCTGAAGACATATGAATCATGCTTTGTCTTTTTCATTTCATCTGGGAATAATTCTCATAAAATTCTAGTTGTGCTGATTTTAAGAGAGTTTGTCTTCAGTATTTTTACAGATTCCTCAAAAAAAAAAAAAAAGGTGGGGGGGGACGACAGTGGGTGGGGTAGGAACGAACTCTCCTGGGTGAAACTTGGCTCCCTAATAGTGAATGTAGCTTTACTGACCACAGGCATCCTTTTACTGAACCATTTAGGAAAGATGACGGTGTTCAGGACTCTCAAGTTGGAAATTGCTGTTCTCAGAAAAGTGGGGAAGCAGTTTCCTGCTAAGGCAAATTCTGAGTAAATCCAAATGCCAGGGAGTAGCACAGTTTCCTCCAGACCATGTATATTCTGGTTATCTAGAAGGTTTACCTGGTAGGAAGGGAAAAGAATTCGGGAGAAGCAGAGCTAGTAAGTTTCTAAGGAAAACTTGCAGTGCTAGAAGGAGAGTACACTGTCGTGGCTGTCTTGAAAGACATCAGGGAGAGAGGGAGATACAAAAAAGGGAAGGAAGTTGTGATGATATTGGTGAGGATTTTTGCTTTGATTGTAGAGAAAAAGACATTATAAATACACCACTGTATTTAGTCTGCCAAAGTTTAAAATCTGTTATGTTTCTGGTGGGCAGCTTCAGTGACAAGCAGGCAGAAAATTAGATTCCTGTTTTCTTTTAGATCAGAGACTTAAAATCTGAACATTTTAAGAGCCGGTTTTGGACCCTGAATATTTAACTGGAAGCATAGTTTTTGTCTTCTGAAGTAAGCTTTCTTAAATATAGAGAAATTGCGTTTTTCTTAATCTTCTCTAATTTTTTTTTTTTTTGCCTGGCACTCTTTAGCAGACTGGTATGACTGTGATCTCTTATGGTGGAGACGTTTGCATGTGAATTGGCATACCTTTAGAATAATATACAGTGAGATTAAGTGGGGGGGAGGAATAGTGAAACTGTCTTACAGTGGAAATAAATAAAACTTCTTCATAGATGCCATGTAAATGTAAGTTCCAGTAACTCATGTCTTCCTCAAATGCTTTTGCCTGCCAATAAAATCTGGGACTAGCTCCTTCCAGTGTGTGTGTAACTGTGAAAGGTTATCTGAAAATACTAGTAAGGAATTTCCTTGGTGTCCTAAACGGTATGACCTTTATTGGTACCCATACAGAAATAACATGTGGAGTTAAAGCACAGCTTCAGTTATGATTCTTCAGCTGACAATAAATACTAACTTCAAGAGAAAATTGAATTTTCAGTGTGCTGGCAAAATTGAATTATTTTCAGTTTTTAATGAATTTATTTTCAATAATTCCATTATGAAGTGTTAGAATGACACAAACTCAACATCTCCAGTGTCACCAGACTGATGACTTCCTTCTGAACAGATTCAGTTGACTGTTGTAGCTCAGAAAGGCCTCTCTGTGCTACAAAAAAATTGCTTGCAACTCCTGCTACTTGCTATTGTTTAAATCAAATGTTTCTTATAGTCTTGTTTATGCATAGGCAGATACCTAGGTTTCGTCAGTGTCTTCCCTTCTAGACCACTTGGAAAGAGCCATTTGTAATTTTTTAAGTCAAACTCATATATGATGTTAATATGACTCTGAGAACCTCTAAATGAGTGGCTTGCAATATGTGCTACTTGTGTAAATTCCAATGCTGATGGTGTGTAGTGGGTAGATTTACCAGCTTTAGAAAATAAATTAAGTGAAAGACCTTTTAAGGAAGTGCGTGCTGTGTTGCTGAAATGTGTGTGTTTTTGTTGTCATGTTATTTCCTTCTGTAGCTTCCAACTGGTATGTGGAAATTGAACGGTGAGTTAACAAGCTATTCTGGGTAAAACAAACCAAAGCAGGGACAGATTTCATTCTGTCTGCTGTTGCAAAAGACTTGGTTTCCTTCCCGTTGGTAGAAAAAGAAATGTGTGGGGTTTAGCACTGTTATGTGCAAGAAGTTCCACAAATCCTTGTTATCTTCCAATATGTGTATAGGAATCCTTTCTGTTTGATAGGTTGGATGTTCTGCACTTCATATTCAGTAGATAGGAAAGAAAATAACCTCTTTTCTGTGTGTGCCTATTTTTTCTTAAGTGTTCGTAACTGATCTGACACTTGGTTTTGTTGCCGAGTGTACGGAAAGTGGCTTAGCTTAGTTTAAGACAAAGAACTTCACTGAGAATGTCTAATTCAGGAAATGACCTGCTTTAAATGGATAAACTTCTTAAATTGTCACTAATACAAATCTTCTGTGTGCCTTGAGAACTTGCATGCTTTTATGTTCGTAGGTTTATTAACTTGCATGGAGAGTAAATAACAGTGATTTAGTTTTTTGCCTGCTTTCATTGCTAAATTTGGAACATTTTACAAAAAACCCAAACTAAGGTAGTTCATTTTCTGTATCAGCAAAACATAATTCAAATTAGAGAGCTTGAGAGTGAAGAGAGAAAATGTGGATGTACGATCCACTGTCCTCTAAGTTTAAATCATGTTCTTTAAGAAAAGGTGTTATCTTATAAACAGTGTTCTCTTTTAATGTAGTTAAAGCAAATGTTTGCCATCAGTATGAAAGGCACTGAGTGTTCTCCGTGTGTTTGGCTTTTTTTTTAATTTTTTTTATAATAAAGATTTGGTTACAGGTTAGTGGGTTAGGCTTGTAGCTCTTCTGCCTTGTGTAGGTCTGTGCTAGTGCTTTGTCTGTGTTTTGGAAAATACAGCTGTATGTTTAGCTTGAAAGCAGCAATAAGGCAATAGTGCAACTTCACTGAATCAGCAAGAGATTATGCTGCATGTGCAGGAAACAGCTCCTGAAGTGTTTTGTGTCTGTTTTCTGTCCAGAGGAGGTAGAGGATACAAGACCAGCTTTCCCTAATTTATAATTTTCTATTCATTCTGGTACATTTGGTTTAAGAAGTCAGCAAGATGTCAGCTGCTCCTTCTGCTCCATTTTTCATTAGTATTTCAGCAGATGATTGTGTCAGCACTGTGCTAGCTTAATCAGGCAGAGTACAGTGGCTTGGGATAAGCTGTTACAGGTGTGTAACAATTCTCCACAAAGAAAGTACTGGCCGCTCCTTTCTATTTGCATGCTTACTGTAAGGAAGAAACGTTCAGGTTGTCTGTTGTCAATGTACAGTAAGCATGATCCTTGCTCTCTGCTACGCTTGCAGTGTAGGAAGGAAGGCAGACAGACATGAGTAAAAGGGGCAACTGTCTAATACTTACCTCCCTCCAGATCTCTAGAAGCTTATTGCAGTAATTAGCTCTTACAGTAAAGAGAAAATAGAAGGGCCTTGAGGAGAACTCATAATGGATCACATTGTAATGAAGGTAAGAATATGTTAGTTGGCTGCATAGAAGTGGGAAGCATTGTACCTCTGAGGGTAGAGTTCCTGTTAGTATCTGTGCTACTGCTGATCTAAGTTTGAGAATAAAAAAACCACTAACTCTGAAACAAAAAACCATGCAGCTTCCCAGTATCTTTGTTTAGTATTGTGCACTATCTTAGTCTTACAGAATCATAAATGGAGGCATGCATTTTATAACTAACTTGTGGAAGGTCATATAGGGATGTGCTGTCAGATTTGGGAACAAAACCTGATTGTTTGGACTTCCAGTGGTGTGCACAAGGGGTGTCCCTTCCCTCACCTCCACCCCCCCTTCCAAATTGCCTCTGTTACACACAGCAGAAAGTGCCTATCTGCAGGAATGCAAAGACAGTGTTCAGAGAGACAGTGCAATGAATCCCTTGGGAAAGCAAGCACCTGAGCGCATTACCAGCTATCAAGTCCATTTGAATCCTTTTTGGCTTTCTGGGCTGAGCAGCAGTCTTCAGCACAAACATTTGAACTCTGTTCCCAC
>JBCJKH010049911.1:14579-34594 GCA_039877255.1 Loriculus beryllinus | reverse complement strand
TGACTTGAAAGCAGTAAATGAAAATGCTGAACATTACTAAGCAGGGGTTTTATGATCACTGTTGTGCTGGCTTTGTTATTACATTTTGTATAAAAATTACATGTAATAGCAAGGAAAGAATAAAACTTAGACATTTATATATCAATGACCTCCAAATTAAAATAAAAATTCTTCTTTGCATACGATAATTTGTAACTTTCCCTTACATTTGATTCTTTCAAGTTCAATGCCTAGGTAAAGAAACAGCCAATGATCTGATAACACAGATCTGAAATTGGATTGAAAACTGAGATGATTGATAATTTCACATTTGCTTTAAAAATAAAATTATTTAAAGTGATTGTGGTTACTTAATGAATTTTTTACTTTAATTCAAAATATATGCCTAATTTTGGTTAAATCAACAGTATGCTACACCTACTTGGCATGAAGTAGATAATTATGTTCAGTATATGTTTCAGTTGTAATGATTAGGCTCTTTGAAAGGGTTAATTTGGTTACCTTGTAATTTTCTTGCTTGAAAAAAGTCAGCCAGTCCTTGAGATAATAAACCGTGTTCCCTAGGGGAAAGAAAAAATTGCTTTGTTTTGTACATTGTTTACTGTAACCTAGATTAACATGTAATTAATTTAAAAAATTAATTGAAAAAGCTTAGAGTGACAAAAATATCACAAAGGCTTAATGATGGAAATACTGGAAAAAAAAAATCCCAAAGAAACTATGACCATCAAAATAAATTCCTTCTCTCTTCTCCTGTTTTGAGGATCATGTCTTTAGAGTGATGCAAGTAGCTGATGCACATAAATAATTTTTGTAAGAAAAGTATTATTTGTTAGCACAGCTGCACTTTGCTTTTATCTTTGCATCACAGGAATAATTCTGATACTTCTGTCTTTTTTTGGCTTTTGAAGGTATCTGAAGCTGATCTTTTTTCAGAATCTGCTACCATAATTGTCACTAGAAAGAAAGTGTTTGAGGTTATCTTTAAAAGTATCCTAAAGGATAATTTGCATGCTCTCTTTCCATTCTTTACCTTTATCCCCAAGTTATATTAGAGAAACAGGTGACTAAATAGAGTACAGACATCCAACATAATAGAGTCATAGAATCATAGAGCAGATTGGGTTTAACTTCCAGTTCTTGAGAATAATGACCCTCCTTCTCTAGTTTCTCTTAAGTAATTCTGAAGTATGTTTTTGAAGATTTTTATATAAAACCAGTTTTCAGTAAAGCGTTCAAGTTTACTCCAGATAACTTTCTATTTTTAAAAAGCTGGTAGCTTAATACACCCATCATACAACGTATGAATAGGGGCAGTTTTAAATTGAACTTGGGATTTAGTGTGCACATATCTATATAGTGTATAAGCATTTTACATGAATCATTGATTTTTTTAACCATTTTAGTGCTACAGAATTTCATAATGTATGTAGCTGAGCATGTACATAATATGGTAATGTTTTACTGGTTTCCTATACCTGTTTCTGTGGAAAAATTGAATATGAATATCAGCTCGTAGAACTTAAATTACTCATGTATTTGCTTGATTGTGAATCATAACTAAACTTCCAGGTACCTGAATGTATCTCTAAAATAATGATCTCCTGTATTTTCATCAGTGGTTGCCTATCTGGTTGCTGGCCAATGACCCAGAAATTCTCACTTTTAAGTGAAAATCGGTGTAATAAAACCATAAACTAATGGGTTTTTAATCTTCGTGTTTCTGCTAAAAACTCCGAGCATTATTAGTATTGAGAAATGGGGCCCTTCATTTACTGACTACTTAGTACATTTAGGCTTAAAAGGATGCTGCCATAAATTTAATAGTAATTTGATTGTTTGGCACAGAAGACAATATTTTTCTTAAGCATTGCTCAGTAGTTTCAGTAAAATTTTCAAAAAGTAAAAAGCCCAAGGCAAAGTCACTGTGTTTTGCTGGCCTCTTCTACTGAGAGCTCAAATAAATAACCAGGATGACTCTGCTAACCTGTTAACATGCAGGAGAACAGAAAGCTAAAGTCACAATACTGGAGTCCTGCATACATTTTTTAGCTGTTGTTCTCATTTCATGTTATCATTTAATGCAGTAGTTTTGCAAGTGCGATTAAAAAACAAAGGCAATGTTTCTTTAAATTAGAAGTTAAGGCATAGGTCTTTTTGGTGATGCATATCATGAAGAGTGACTTTGCAGATATTTGCTAGGATGTTTATATTTTTATACATGTAGATAATGAGACACTTATTCATTCTTATTTTCACATGTATAGCATTGGAAATAAAGATCCTCTTAGGTAAAACATTGCACACCAAATGAATTTCTTGTTCTTTAAATATTAGCTCAGTTTTGTGGCTTATGCTGCCCTTTTTACTTTTGGTAAAAAAGTTGTTTACTTTGGTCTTTCTTCCATAGTATCATATTCATAATTTCATCAAGACTCCAAACTGATACATAAAGCAGAAACATTAAGCAAAGAATATTATGTATATATGGATTTCTAGTGACACCCGTGGCAAGAGAAACAGAAATGTATAATGCTCAGGCTTTCCTTATGAGTATCACAGAGAATTTTTATAACATTGGTCAATATAAATCAGTCCTCAGGAAACCATACTGATTAAACAGCTTAATTTGAAGAGCATAGAAAAATTGTTGAAATAAAATGAAAATGCTTTTTATGAAGCCAGAAATAATAACATTGGATATAATGCTCATTTGATGAAAGAAACATTAATACCTAAGGAAATAGATGATCCAAGAGAAATGCATTTAGAAATTCTATGAAGGAACAGAGGGGTGATCTTGTTAGGCACTATGTGATCTCTAGTGAACTATTACAAACCTGATGGTTTATAATAAACGGGTGGTAAATTTCATAGAAAATTAGTAATGAATCTCTACTACAATCTAAGTGTGTGAAGCACCTGAGTATTTAATAGAGCCTTCTTGGACAGTATGTTAAAATGCAAAGGAACAAGCTGAAGCTGGTGAGGGCTTTGCTATCATGGAATAATGTAAGAAAGAAAGCTGTTCCATGAGCAACAAAACTTTGAGTTGGCCTTTCTGTAGGCTTAGGTCTCATTTCCTTTATACTACCACTTCAATTACTCTTTCCCCCCCCCCCCGCCCCCTTTTATTTTACTTCTACTAAGCTAAAGATGGCATGTTCTTTAGCAGAGCCAGCTTCTACTGTGCTGAAAGATATGGCTGAATTCTGCCTTTCTCCCCCAGAGAACTATAGATTCTTTTCCCCTTTCCTTCACCCTGCCAGCAGTATTAATGATATTTATTAAGAACATAAGATCTGCAAAATTTTTCAGCTCTGTGAATTGCATTTGAAATTTCCCATCAAATCAGAAGTTGTTAAGGGGGACAGATGTCCACCCAAATGGACAATGCAAATGTATGAGCTTTATTTCCTTAGGAGGTAAGGCTGACAACAAATTAATTATGTAAGTCATGTCTTGCCCTCTCTATATAAAACCTTTTGTCAAAGGAGGAGAGAGTAGCCCGAGTGCATTAAAGCCCTATAGACTGAGGAGGCAAGTGGTCACTCTTACTTCTGTGACACTGGCCAGTCAGCCAAAAAAACGGGTGGCCTATAATGTCTTAATGGTATTTCCATCCTCCTGATATAGCCTGAACACCTTTGAGCCTTATTACAGCAGCCATTCTTGTCTGCCTGTCTTAAACCTGTTCAAAAGTATGAGTGCATACATAAGACATATAGTTCTTAGCATAATTAAGTCATCCCAGCACACTGTAACTGACAATGACTATCTAGAGGGCATCATGGTCAACTTGGGTGCTCCAGGTTGCGCATTTCAGTTTGCTCCGATAAATAGAGACCATCCATAGGGGTGGGGGAACATGTTTCAACTCCCTTGCTGCCCCTGTCTTGCTGCTCCTTCCTAGAGTAAGGGCATGGGAACTTCAATTTTCATTCAACCTTTTGTTCTAAACAGCCTGTATGGTTTGGGGAGTTTATTTTTCCCTGAGGAAAATTAGAAGTCTTTTGTATCGTTGCCAGCTAATAAAGAGTAGCTTTTAATTCATCAGCTACTTTTTAGATGAGGTAGGTTTCAATTGGTTGTCTCCCTGTAACTTACCAGTTCTATCTTTTCCAGATAACAAAAAATAACCTCCTTTCTATAAACAGAAGCTTTCTACAATCTTTGAATTATTCTTTTCCTGACAGTCTGTGGTATGGCAGAATGGCCAAGAGGTCTGGGGCTTTGGTATAGTGTGGGAAGAAGGATGGAATGAAAGCATAGCAAGATCACAGAAATACTGACCAGTGGCCTCTGGGCAAAAGCAGTGCTTTTGTTTCTACAAGAAGTAGCAACATACTCAAGTCCTTTTCTTGTCAAGACCTTTACGTGGATGAAAGTATCAAGAAAAGGCTTCTACAAATGCAACCATTGCATGACCTTTTTGTCTTCTTGGACAGGTTAAGTATCAGAGAGAGAGAGAAGTGAAACCCAGAGGTGGAGAGAGAAATAAAAAGGGAAGGGACTCATCCAAATACAGAGACTGGCCAGGTATGCATTTGACACTTTATTTCTGTTAGAAATGGTAAGAAAATTCAGAAAGGCGTAATACATACGAAGCAACACTGAGAACCACAGGCAGGCTGCAAAATATATTCCAGCAAATGCAAGAGGAATACGCACGTATCAGTTCCTCACCCCTATTACCAACAAATCACTCTGTTGGTAAGCAGATTTGAGACAGCTTTGTTTGCAGATGGCTAAGATGCCTGCTATAATTTACCAATGACATTTAGATAGTCTTCTGTTTATAAAGTATCACAATGAACACTGGATATCTATCATAGGTCACAGTAAGATCTTGAGAGCTGATGTTTCTCCCACCAGAGTGCAGAGGGATCTGAGGGATTTTAGTTTGGGTTTTTTTTTGGTTTTGTTTTTTTTTTTTTTTTTTTTTTCCAAAAGAGGGTGTGTTATTTTTGGTGGTTTTTTTTTTTTTTTTTGTTTTTTTTTGGGGAGGGGTAAGAGGGGTACTTGTTGTGTTGGTTTTTAATTTTGTTTTGTTGTTGTTTATTTTTTAGTTTCTGTTTCTGCATCTCTCTGCCCACCATGAGCAGCTGTCAATGAAAACACAGTGGTGCAATTCTGTGCTCCTTTCTGTTGCCTGCCTGCATTTTCTTTAAGAAGCAAGTTTCTCTTTACTTCTGGACCTTAACAGGTGTCTAAAATATGCAGCTGTATTCCAAAAGCAGGCAGTACTCTTCAGAGCTGATTTGAATCTTTTTCAAGGTGTAGCAGTAGCTCTCCTGCATTCATAAATATCTTCCTGCCATTTCTTTCCTATCCAAAGACTTTTTCAGTATACTTTCTTTCCTATTTTCCATTCTGCAGGATGCAGATGGCAAGGCAGAGGCATATGACTTTTCTAATACTTTCTTTTTTACTACCACAGATGAAAAGCCACTAGAAGAGTAGTCTTGTGACATAACATGAAATTACTGGAAGTCCTTTCCAGCCCTACATATTCTATTCTAACCCTATTTTGTTTAGCCTGGAGATGACACAGGGTGGGACTTTATTTATGCTTTCTAGAAGATAAAGAGATGTTAAAATAAAGATGGAGCCAGACTTTTTCTCATAGATATACATAAAAGAGTAAGAAACAATAGGTGCAGATGAAATGCAGAAAAACTAAGATTAAAAGAATCCCAAGGATTTTTTTCTTAACACCAAATCTGAGTCTACTCTCTTTCAGCTTAAAGCCATTCCCTGTTGTCATGTCACTACATAACGTAGTAAAAACTCTCAAGCTTTCTTGGAGGCCTCCTTTAGGTACTGAAAGTATGCTAGAAGGTCTTACTGAAGTTTTCTCTTCTCCAGCCTGAACAAGCTTGGGTCCCTCAGCCTGTCTTCATAGGAGAGATGCTCCAGCCCTCTGGTCATATTTGTGGCCCTTATGTGAACTGGTTCAAGCAGGTTCTTTCTCCTTTGCAGCATGGGGACAAATAAACAATGTAAATTTAGTCTAACTATAAAAACTGTAAAAACATATCACTGAAACAGCCACTACAGACTTCAACACAGGTCAATAACATGAATACAAATCTAAGATTCCCAGCAAGCACATACAGCCTGAAACAAAGCTTCTTCTGCTATACTTTTTGAAATATCATAATTCATGTTGTTTAATGTAAAACAACAGAAAGCATATGTTTGATCATCTTGTGACTAAAGTTTAAGTCTCAAGTTCTGTCTGGAACTTCAAGTAAAAAGGAATAAAAAAAATCTGAGTATCATTTGCTCCAGTAGGAAAATTTGTAATTCTGTCTTGCTCCTTTTGTTACTTTTTAAATTAGAATGCGTACTCTCCTCTGCTTTTGCAAACCATACTCTGTTCCACAGTTCCTCATAGCTCAGAGACATGTAACAGTAATACAGGCTGATTTTATGACTTTTACTTTATGAATAAAGAGTTTATTAACAAAATATGGTTCCCTCACACAAAGTTAGATTTTTAATTTACATCAATCAATTTTTTCAGCTATGAAATTGTTTATACTATGCAACAACGTATCTCACCATGGTAAATATTTACAATATTTGAGTAAATGTTTAGAGCGAGTTTGCCAAATCACATAGCTGTATAAATTCAGATATCATTCAAACAGTTTTAGCTTGGAAAGGACATTTAAAAACATACATATATGCATTTATGTGCATATGTGTGTTTCACCTTGCTTTTTCCACAACTTGGATGCCAACTTTATCTGTCAAGCTACGTTGTAAAAACCATAATGTCACAATCATTGTTAGTTCGCTGCTATTTCATGTCACCAATTATCCAATAGAAGTCTTCTGAATTGTACTTCAATTAAGTTTTGGTTATTTCTTCCAAAAGGGGGGGTGGGAGAGAATATCCAAGCCAAAATATAAACACTCCTCCTCACCCCCCCCAAAAAAAAAACCAAACAAACCCTCCAAAAAAGGAACCCCAACAAAAACCTGAACAAAAAGCCCACAAGAAATCAGTAAGAGACCATGATTTATTTTAATCTGATTCAAATTCACAGTTTCTAGATTACTGAAACCACATTATAAAGAAACAAAAAAAAAAAAAAAAAAAGAAAGAAGAAAACCCCCCAAGTAACTACTATTTTCAAAAAAATTCAGCAATGTTATTACAAACTATGTGAGAAAATGTAAGGGACTTAATTATGGTTACGCATATTCCTTGGTTATTTCTGAGATACAGATTCTTGAATTTACAATAGTAATAAGAATCATAGAATTATAGAATTGTTAGGGTTGGAAAGGACCTTAAGATCACCTAATTCCAACCCCCCTGCCATAAGCAGGGACACCTCACACTAAACCATGCCTCCCAAGGCTTCGTCCAACTTGGCCTTGCATACCACCAGGGATGGAGCATTCACAGCTTCCTTGGGCAACCCATTCCAGTGCCTCACCACCCTAACAGGAAAGAATTTCTTCCTCATACCCAATCTGAACCTTCCCTGTTTAAGCTTTAACCCATTACCCCTTGTCTTGTCACTACAGTCCCTAACGAAGAGTTCATGTCACATTTTTGGATAAAAAAGCAGTATGTGAAGATGTAGTACAATGCCTGCAGCCCTTATCATACTTCCCTAAACAGCAAACATTTCAGAATAACAAAATTCAGTTAAATATGTGTACTATGTTCCAAGTAACTACCTTAACACTGGCCTTTTTACTAATGGGGATGCTCCTATTTCACTGCAACAGAACAGACTATAAACTTCACCTGCAATATTTCAAATAAGTAACTCTGCAAGCAAAACTAATAAACTACTGGAAACTGATCCTGGGTCTAACAGATTTTTAACAATATTTATCAACACCTGAACAGCAACTAATAGCACACCATACTAATTTTTGTTGAAGATCTTTTTAGAAACTATTGAACACTACCCCTTTATAGATTTATTACAAGACTATGTGACAACAGATGTTCGATTTTTGGCACAGAGTTTATGAGCACTGTTTGTGCATTTGTACAGGTTTAGCATTAATTTCTTTTTTTTTTTTTTTTTTTCCTTCTATGAGATAAATCTTTCTTTGTTACATAGCTGAAAATGTATTAACTCACTAAGAAAGTTAGGCAGGACAGACTATTTCAGGAAATGTAAACTTAAGGAAAAAACCAGCAGCAAGTCAAGGGCCAACTGTTTCTGTTTTGATTTATTCAGTATTTCAGAGATGCTGCTTCTATAGGGAACAATATGCAAGGCATTGGAAATTCAGAAGGCACCTCTTTTGTGTACCATAAAAATGTGCTGGTAACCTACAATACCCCCATAGAAATACAATTCAATAAGGAACTCAGTTGGGAAGATGTCTCAATAGAACAACATGAAAAAATGGTCAATACAAGAATGATTTAGCTTACCTTACAAGGGATTTTGAGGCTGGAAATAAATGGGGCTTTGAAACTTGTAAAATAAAACCCCAGATAAACACAGACTCATATTTTTAATTCTCACACATATTTAATGTGGCTTTTTAGCAGCTCATTGCCTCTGAATCATCACTTCTATCAAGCCTATCACTGGAGAAGTGTTACAGCACTTAGCCCTCAGGGCAAAGATAAGTCTTCACCATTGTCACATATAGTTCACATATTGAGCCGTATTATGCTGAATGGGAATACAGTACAGTGTAGAAACAGTACCGATTCTACCAGAATATCCTGAGATACTTATCAAGCTGTTAAAGGAGACATCAGTTTTTTGTCTGTATTGCCCTTGACACATCCTGAAGGGAAGTACTGGGAAATTCTTTGTTGAAGAATCCTCAGACCCCTTAGGTCTAACATAGGTTAAGTGCCCCACAGATTTCTCAACAATGGAAAAGCACCTTGAAAAACACTATCAGAAAGAAACAATGGCACTGAACACCTGTAATGAAATGTAAGCCTGAAAATCCACACACATCCTAAACCAGGAACTAAATATTGACATCCAGGGTATCAAAACCAGTCACCTGAACACAACTAAATCAGAACCAAAGTCCAAAAACCTTCCACAAACAACTGCTGCCACAAAGGGTTAAGTGAATGATGGGAAACATCACCACTTTAGCATCCGATTATCATTGAATGTATTTTCAAGGATAAATAATTATCTGCCTGCATGCAGGATTTGTTTATTGATTAACACACAGACCCCATAACAAACATTCTATATAGCAACATTCGCTCTGGTCTTTTTTTTTTTTTTTGTGTGTTCTTTTTTTATTTTTGATTTTTCCTTACACTTACTGCTTGCAGCAGTACCTACCATTTATTTACTCTAAAGCTGTTATACAGCTACCCTTGCAATATTTTGGACGAAGAAGTTTAGGACAAGAGCACAAACAGAAGCTAAGGATGTCCTTTCCAAACCTAACTTAACTATTCTATGATTCTATGTGAGTCAAAAAAGGTTGGAATTTCTTTTTGTTGTGGTTTAGGGTTTTTATTTTCCTACCTCATAAATGCCATGAGAGCCAACAAAACTTTCACAACATATCATGGAAAAATATTTTTTCTTTCATATTTCTCTCCAGGCAAATCACAGAAAAATTCATAGCTTTCTTGTCTCAACAAAATCTTACAGAATAAAGAAAATGAAAAATAAACCCTCAACCTCTTTTTTTAGATTATACAAAATAAAGCGTCGACAAAACACAAACTTGACTTTTGGTCTCCAAAATGCAGTGGTACTCTCTGTTAGAAATCAATTTCACCAGATCTTAAGAGCTTAGAAATACATTTGTCACATGCATCTGCTATGTTGATTCTGTTTGAATGACTAGCTGGTGACATGCCAGCCCAGAAGCATGGGAGGCTGCCAGTGCCATGCCCTCTACCTGTTTGACAGCCCTGCCAGGAAGATGGAGAGCAGCTGTGACACCTGGCAGAGGCACACTGAAGCAGTGCCTTTCATCACAGGCCACCTCCCTGCCGCAGCAGCCTGTTTCAGATTGCATGGTCAGGATCCATGTTGAGAGATGTGCTTAACACCTCACCACTGCCCCATGGCAACAGTGGCTCATGCTCCAACAGTAGGATGCCAGGTGATTTTTGTTCACCACATACACCTCTATAGGTCTTAGGTTTTGAATAACCCACATCATTTGAGTTTCAAAGCCAGTTAAACTTCCATAAATGATTGCTGATGCAAATTCTAGAAAAAAAATGTGCTCATGTTTACATGGTATTTCAGTTCTTAGCTTCCTAGGGGTAATGGGATTTATATGCCTTTTGGGAAGCACAAAGAAACAGGCCATAGACACAGCACAAGGGGAAAGGGCTGCTACAGCTGGCCAAAGAAAAGGTTCTTGTTAGAAGAAACAAATTGAAAAGAGACTTCAGGAGAGTATAATCCCCAAAATACCCTACTGCCTGAGCAGATCTAACTTGCTACTTAGATGTAAGGCCACTTAAAGTACCCCAAATCTTAGAAATACTATTAATTTTATATGAAGGGGCATTTAGGATGCTTGAAAAACATTATTTTGCAACGCTGCCTTTTTATAGGAACAACACAGAGAAAGGCACTATGTGAATGTTCTCACAATCCGTCTCTTCATGTCGGCTCTGAGATGAACCAACCTGTAATTTCACTCCTGAGATTCTACTGTTTGGAGTCAAGCAGTAATTCTGACTTGTATCAAATTGTACATGGAGCTGTAATGTGGATAAATATCCAAAGGGATTACCTAAGACCACCAAACTCATTTCACTTGTGACCTATTCAGATTTGAAGTCAGTCTCTTACCATTACTATTTTATTTAAATGAATCCTTCTTAAACAATTTATCCAGAGTGTTGCCTGAAGCATGCATTCAATCAATTCCAGACATGCACTTTTTTCCTAGACTTTTCTCTTACCTTCTTACAAAAACATTTTGTTCTATCAGTACAGAAAAATACATTTTCACATTAGGACACCTGAATATCCAAACTGTGCCTTCCACGGGTTGATAACTAGTAGAATATACTGTGGGAAAATTCAGCATCACTTTAGAAACAGCTTATTAGGGCAATTAGCTGACTATACCTAAACCACTTCCATATTTTAAAGCTTTCCATGAACTAGCTTCCAGTTTCCATTCCTTGTACCCCACTTTTGAGGGCTCAGTAAGTTGAGGGATGGCAATGACTGTTGCCAGCTTTTTCTTTGTTATGTGATCTCAGTGTCCTCTGGGAAAGGTTTAATAATATTATACTACATGTAAAAATTCCATCACAAATTTAAAAATTAAACACTGTAGAAAACATTGCTCTAAGCACAGTGCAGAGTCACAGAATGCTGTGTAATCATCAAGAAAATAGCAAGGCCAAGGTCATGGGCATCAACTTGTGTTTTGACAAAATAATGCCAAGAATTCACTGTCCAGCTAAAGGGCTAGCCAAGTTCAGTCAAGTAAAACAGAAGGTACAGAGAATTAGCAGTCCATTCACAGTGCACTCATCCATGTATTATGAATCAGAAGCTGAAAGCATTACCTCTCTCCAAAGTACCTGCTAGTATCACAGTTCTTTCTGATGAACAGAGCTAGTCTAGCTTGCATGAAAGTTTATTACAAAACTTTAGAAAAGTTATTTATAATAGATTCTTCTCAGCATATACTTCAAAAAACATATGATGATAAAGGCAAGGGCAGTATGACCCTTCTGTAGGTCCAACATTGCAGAGAGAACAGTATTTGACATTCTATAATGTAAAATGCCCAAATCACCTGCTGTCTATAAACATGATTGTAAAGACAGCATTTTCACACACTTGGGCAACCTGTACTGAGCAGAAGCAGTGACCAACATGTAGAACTTCATCTACAATGTTCATTTCCTGCTTGTTATGCCAGGAAAATTACACAAGGTTGACAACTACTGAAGAACACTTCTACAAACAGGTTCCATATATGGCCAACAGTAGACGTATCGTAGGGTTCATAGAGCACAGCTGTATATAAAGAGCTTAAAAGAGAATGTTACCAATATTTTATTACCAAAGCTCTTTTCTCATCAATCTCATTCAGTATTTCAGCTTCCCTATTGATTATATGGCAGTTTTTAAATGGCCAGAGACTGAATCCAATCAAATCTGTTGAAAGAAGCAAAAGCGATCAAACTAATGAGAGCATATTATGTTATTTACAACACAAATAATTTGGTTCCTGGGGCAGTGGGTTGAAATAACCAATGATTAAATTATGTGGAAAGCAGTACACTGAATCTAAAGGTCTGTATTAACAATAAAGATTCGGAACATGAAGTATTCTGATGTCAAAAAAGTATTTTTTTCTCATTTCTGTACACAAACATGAACAGACAAGAGTTATATCTCTGTCCCTATTGATGAGTATAAATAAATATTTTTTATTTATATGCCTACTACTATGCCAGGAAAATAACTACTTTATCCATCAAGTCTGTTTGAATATCCTTATATCTTCCATTGCCAGAAGTGTCACATAAATTCCCTGCTGTCAGCTTAAAAAAATACTTCAGAAAAGCTGAGAGGGTCAACAGTTTGGTTCTATACCACTTCTTATGCACTTAGGTGATTTCATCAACATCACAAAGTCCTTCATATTGAATGAAGCACCTTCTGGTCTGATCCCACACTCAAAACGAAGAGACAATCACAACACTCACAACACTTATAGGTAAACAGCTTAAAATATGGAGCGCATGAAATTTAAAAGGATGTAGAGCATTTTCAAAAGAAAATCCTCCTTTTTAGTTTTGAAAGGCTACTGATATATTTATTTAATTAAAAAGACAAAAAAGCAAGTAACAACAAAAATAATCCAAGCCCATAATTGAATCCTGCAGAAAGACAAGTCCTGCCTTTTCAACCCTGACTATTAGAAGGAAGAGGTATTTACTCACCTACTAAACATAAGAAAATTCATTGTGAGGTTAGTCCCAAGTCCAAGCTGTCCTAGCTCTGGCCTGTTAGGATAAGAAAAAAGACGAACAAACATGCTGGGAGTAGGTGGATGGAAAAGGTGGGTTGAGGTGTATCTCTTTGAAAGTTCAGGTAAACTTCTGACTTGAGACCCTGATTCAATGGCCTTAGCAACAGTTATGTTGATGGCTTTGTTAGGATTCCATGCCTAGAACAGGAAGTTCATTTAATTTCAACTTTTGAATACAACAGCAATCAAATCACTAAATAGAGCCTCTTCTGAGGTTAGTTTTCTTCATTTTTCTCCTAAAATACTGATATGCTGCTTCTCTCTCACAATCCAGTGACCTCCTCTGAAAGTAACAGAATTACATCTTCCCCAAAATTTCCATTCAATAGGCTTGTTCTTTTCCTTACCTTCTTGGAACAGTAAGCCTGCCACAAGATTATTTTCACTTTTCAGGAGAACAAGAAAGCCTGCGTATAAATTTTGGGATTTACAATTTTTTTAATTCATTTTGCTCAGAAAGTAAATATTCCCCAGACCATCAAGCTTTACACAATCCCATTCTATCTCCTTTCCATCACCTTCTCTCCCATGATCAGGAAGAGGGTGCTTGGACACTACTTCACCCTTAGCTATCAAAGAAAGAAGCTCAGGCCCTAGCCTTTTAGTATTTTCTCACAACCAGACACATCAAGAGTCATCTCATATCTCATGACCATAAGAACAGAACTTATTTTATTCAGCAAGTAAGTCCAACTAGGTTATTTAATGAAACAAGCTTGTTGCAAATGTTAACATAGTTTGGCAGGATTTTTTTGCCTGGTGTTGCCATGCAGTTTAAAACAGATGGCAAAGCTGAGCATAAAAATCTCCCTTTTACAGCAGAACCAACAACAATACTGTTCGTATTATAGGCCAGAAGGCTTAATGAAAACTTCAGTAAAATTTTCCACAATAAACCAAGAGCTGAAATAGAAAATCAGTTCAGCCTCATACTTCTGCTCAATGGAAAAAATCATTCATTGTTACTTACTCATGAAAGGAGAAAGGTATACGGGAAAACAAGGCAGGATGCTTAGTGTAATTAAATATTTTTTCTATTATTTAATAAACAGTGGTTGCTTGCTTCCAGTGTAATCTGAAGATGTTTTTTAAAGTTGCCATGGCCCTCAAATGTAAATGATTTTGATCTTTTAAAGAAACTTATTTTTCTTAGCCTTCTTTTGACTCATTTTGTTGGCATGTCATCTTGTCATTCAGGACTCAGGAGAAGCTCTATAGGACATCTGAGAAAGGACAGAGTCCCTGAGGGCAATACTATACGAGAAACATAAGGAATGAGTCTGCTGAGAAAAGTGTGATGCTGGTCCTAAAGCAGAAGGCATTGTGGTTTCACTCTCATCAGTGGAAACTATAGGTCTAAGTGCAGTCTGTCCTTAAATTGATCTAAACACTCTGCAGCTTCCAGGCTGATCATCTGGTGGCTTCACCTCAACCCCAGTAAATAGTAGAGCCACCCTAGAGGGAGAAAGTGCAAAGGCACCTATGCCCAGAGCAGGGAGGTTCCCAGACACTGCGATGGCAATGTTGAGAATGTGAGGAACACCCACCTTTCTGCTGAGAAATTCAATATGATAGTTGATGCTAAACTGGAATATTAAACAATACATATATTTGCAAATAATTTGTATATGACCATAAGCTGACTCAATGGTAGGATTGGCATACAGTCAGAATACAATTAAGATACAGTTTTGCAACTCTGCCTAACTGGTGGTTGCTTTTTAGGGGAAATGGATCAAATGGATATGTGAAAGACGAATTGTGAGAAAAATGGGGTATCTGAAGGCTGTTCAGAGAGGGAAGGAGCTGAAGAAAGGGAGAAGCCAAGTAAGGAAATTTTGGTACAAAACCCCGGTATAGATGGGAGTTCTCAGGTTTAGTAGCAGTTGGGTGCTATCTAGGGACTGCTAGAATACGTGAGGGGTATCAAGAGCTAATATTGAAGTCCTAATATGAAACTATCCCCAAATCACAATTTATGCTTGCTGCTGGTTTGTCCATAACAAGATCCAGTAGAGGCAGTGGTAAAAGAGATGCTCCTGTGATAACCACCACAACCTTTACTAATATTTCTGGGTCATCTAGCTGAAAAAATCATGTTCGGCTTGGGCAGTGGAAATAGGGGAAAGTCTGCAGGTGTGAACCTTACAAACAAATGGGATGCAACTAAATTATATACTGTATTATTGCCAGATTCATATGCTACTAGTTCTAGTGTCTGAGCTTGTGCTCAGGAGGGAAAGGTTTTATAATAAAGCAGAACAGGATGGGTGACAAGAAGAATGTCTAAAAGAAGAGGTGTTACTGGTATTTGGTGGACACAGAAGGTCATTGGTAGGGAAGGAGTTTGCAAAACTGAACTGCAGAACTGCAGACTTGTAAAATTGCAAAGAAACAATAATATGGTTCAAGCACATCACCAACATGGTAAAAATAGTATGGTACCACATGAACTGAAATAAAAACTCAGATAAAGAGGAAAGCTTGAAAGACCTTGTTACCACCTGGAATGTCATAAAAATGTACAGAAATGTCTGGTTTCCCTTGACAAGAAATAGAACTGCAATGCAATGACAGGAGAAAATGGGAGGATCCACAGACACTTTATATCGTCAATGGACCAAAAATGTTAAGGAAGTTTGTGTGCCTCATCAGCTGCAAAAGAACAGACACCAAATTCTCAAGCTTTATTTGCCTTCTCTTCAACTCACTGTCATTTTAATCCTCATGAAAGATAGCAATCTCAACATCTTTCTCTGTTTGCTGTTGCACGAGTATTTATTTACTAGGGCCGCTGGGGGAAAACAAATCACAGAGAACAAATGGCTTGATGCTCTCTCACATCCCAACTGACACAATGTTTGAAAATACTGGCTTGTGCACCACAATGCTACAATTTTGAGAAAATTGTTCTGTTATTATAGTAGAGAGGTGTCCCAAGAAATAACATAGGGCCTAATGGAGCCCTTAAAAGTCTTCAGTGCTTCAGTAAGATACATGAGTAACCCCTTTTTTAAGGAGCTAGTGGTAATTCTTGCTTTAAGGAAAATTAATAAGCTACATAAATAAAAATAGCACCTGAGGAAGAAAGATGATGTTTATACTAGCACAGCATATTCCAGGTACTGTAGAATGGATATATAGTTACAAACAGTCCCTAAATTACATGAAAGACACACACACAAAAGGATTTAAACAAAGTCCTATACTGTCATTGACAGAATACAGTTAGAATTACAGTAACCTTTCACACCCATCTTCTGTAATTAACAATGAATGAAAACCTCACTGCCGTAAGATATTTTCTGCAGAAAATGTAGTTTTCCCCTGTGCTTTTTCCTATTCTATTCAAAAATGGGAACAATTCAGGTGCAGACCATTACTGTAGGTCAAGACTGAATCAGAATTTATTTTGATGCATGTTCAGCTATCAATGTTCAGCACAAAAATGTATTAAATAATATCTTCAGATGAAAAACAGACTGCAGCTTTTGCTTTGACTTTGTTAGGGACTTCATTCTTTTAAAGTGTGTTGGCTAGCTCTCCTGAACTACAGTCCAAACATTTTTAAATTTAATTTTATTAACTAATTTTTAACCCACCCAACAAAATGCTATTTGTGTGATAACAGCATGTGCCGGGATTCCTAATGGATATGGAAATTAATTCCACTTCTGTGAAAAGACCTTTTAATAACTCATATGTTATTTTACCTTCCGAGTTATCAGTGGGCTTTCCTCCAGCAGTTTCTAAAGAAATGTCCTTGCAGTTTGAAAAGGAAGGGGAAAAAAGGCAAGAAAAAAAAAAAGGCCATAAGAATCTAAGTTTATTAATTTTACATAATTTTGAGTTGGTTATACAAGGCCACCTGTTTTTTAAGCAACCTTTAAAATGATGGTCCAAGAAGCAGCCTCATATCCCTTGAAGCATGCATTTCAGTGTGTGTGTGTGTGTGCCAATATACAGGGTTTGCTGTAGTCACCAGCATTTCGTTTGCACTTCTGAATACAGCTTGACAGTAAGATTCTGAGTGCTGCAAATCCTCATGTTTCTACCTTCCTCCCTTGCTGTTTTCATATGCACATATGTCACTGACAATTTCTCCTCTTTCCCTCCTTCTTTACATCCTTTTTTCAATAGCGCTCATGGATCAATAAGACATCATGGCACTGTATGGAGCCTGAGTGATTTCTCACGCAATGGCTGCCGTGACCATGTTTCAATGGGAATTGCAAATCCCCTTGTAAGAAGGTGCTGAAGATATTTTCAGTCACTGAGCCATTGCTACAAGGGCACTGAACCTCAGAAAAGGCCCAGGAACCTGAGCTTGAAAGGAACTGCTGCAGCCATGACACTTGATGGATCTTAGCCTTGATTACAAGAGCAGACTACTACCACCATGATTGATGAAAACTTGCTTCAGAGAGAAGATGAAGAAACAGTGAAAGCCTGACTATTGTGCTGGGGGGCAGGAAGGATGGAGGGAACCAAGCAGAAAGGAAGTAGTCAGTAACCTGATCTAATGGCAGGGAAGCACATAGATTTATGGGAAGTGAGAAGAAAAAAAAAATCTGGCAATTTTCTAATGGGTATAAAATAAGAATGATATGAACTACAGTCATCAGTTTATAGAGAAATCTATTACTCTTTGGGATCAAAAAGTGAACACCAGTTTAGAATAACAGTTTCAGCCTGTGGTTTTGAGCATTAAATCCCCTTTTTCAACCAGCAGGGCACTAGTTTTCCACTACGACCTCAACTACAGTGTGTGTTCAGTGTGCCAGTGACTCCCTCTTGCTCCATCTATGCTCTCTTCTTTCTTATCTAGCTATACAGAATCTTATAATTTAAAAGTTCAAAGATGTTAGTCTGCACTCTCTTTCATTATGTGCATTTGAAATACTATTTTTAACCAATGTCTTTTTCACAAGCTCAGCCAAGATTAAACTCTGAAACCAATGAAGATTGTTTCCATTACTGTAAACCAGAGAGAGAGATAACTGTTTAATCTTTCAATTTTTTAAATACAAATTTTCTTATTCTTGCTTCAGTCTCCCCACATTGTTCCTAATTAGCAGGCAGCATGTTCTGGTCCATGTGAAATTGAGATTTAGTTTAATTTTCTGTGAACACAAAGGGTATAGGTGGCTAATGCAGTAACCTTTCAATTCTGGAGTCTTAGACTGGACTTTGGTTTAGATTACAAGTGAAATGACTTTAATGGTCCTATCTTTGCTTTTAGCAAAACCTGTTCTCACTACCAAACCACTTTGCACTGGTTTCTCAAACATCACAGCTTTCTCCTATAGGAAAAACATTGCTGGGTTAGGAGTTCTGGGGTCAGAAGTGAGTTGCATTTGCAAGGCTTTGTAAAGAAGCTGGCTGAGGACTGGCACTTGGTTGAATCATGATAACAGCAATGAATCTCTCAACTATGTCAGTGACAAAATTCAAATTACCTCAAGAACTACACTGCAAACACAAAGGAGGATACAAGATAATGCAAACAGATGCATGGCATGTGACACATGAATACCATATTTCCCAGAAAAAAACAAATTCTTGCACTATTACACTAATCTAAAGCACCCCCACCCCCAAACTCCAACAACACCTACAGTCAGCCTGTGCATGAACCTCATGTCATCTTTTAGGTGTACTGAAAGGCCAACAAGCAAAACATATTGATATATAGGCACCGTCTAAAAGTGGAACTGCTTTAGCTTGCATGACCTCCTTCTTAGCTGGAATTCTACATTGTAAGGAAACCAGTGCAATATATCATCATGCCTTTGGTTTATAAACTCTCCACTCAGTTTTGTGCTGCATGATTACTATGCACTAACTGGAGCAAACCAATCTATTTGATATGGGATACAGTAACTACTAAAAGCCGAACCGTAGTTTAGTATGAATGCTGATCAGTTGTACTACAACACAGAGAGTATTGGCTCAACATAATGACATAACAGCTATTGCTCAGGCAAAATCATTGCTTTCACACCTTAACATAATTTGAGATTTGTTTCTTGAAATAAATACAACACAAGATAACAAACTCAGTTAAAAGCTATATGCTGACGTAATTTCAATTTCTGAATGGAAGATTTATCTTTCCAGCAACGAAACCTCTAACTTTTCCATTCAAATTTACTTCAGGCTAAAGTTTAGTATAGAAGTTCCCATCTTCTGAATATACTATATATTTTACAAAATTTTACTGAAATTAGATTTCCTCAGTGCTAGTCACCCACATGAAAAATAGTGATTACATGCCCTATTATCAACTGCTTTTCACATACAGGGAAACCTTTAACATAGAATGGCCCAAACTAACTCCCTCATACATAACTGAATTACATACACGCGTATATTTTCAGAAAGCATAGGCAGAAAAAACAAGGCAGATTTCTTTGTATCTCCCCTCAGCTGAGCTGAACACTAAATTTACATATCTAGCATCACAAAGTTGTGCCTTTGAATTTTCCACTAAGAAAAATGCAGGATAATTTTGGGAGAATGGGAAGGGAGAACTTGATGTTCAAATGCAGAGAGGCTTTGTAAATATCTTAAACAGAAACTGCAACTTTTATCCTCTGTGCTATGTGATAAAGTTAATGCACTAGAAATCTGAGCATAGTGACAGAGCTGAACGTTACTGCAAGCAGAAGACTCTCATTACTACCAAAAGCACACTTCAAAGCTTGGCTATGTAAAAGGTAATTTTATCATAAAACACATATGAAACAAGACCATGTATTCCTCTTACAGAATATATCCCGTATGCTCACAGAATAGCACAGTATTATAATTTGGGTGGTATTAAGACTACAGGTATGAATAGCCAGTGTAATTTGCTTGATCTGTAGAAAACCTGAAAATTTGCAGCCTTCCGCTATCTGGAGGGGGCCTATAGGGATGCTAGGGAGGGACAGGGGTAATGGGTTCAAACTTAAACAGGGGAGGTTTAGACTGGATATAAGGAAGAAATTCTTTACTGTTAGGGTGGTGAGGCACTG
>JBCJKH010049911.1:0-14479 GCA_039877255.1 Loriculus beryllinus | reverse complement strand
AGGGCAAACAGAGCTCTGGTCTATTTTTGGGACCCTTCAGGGCATAGCAGATAAGCCATAAGTGTTTCTAGAGGGGGAAAAGGCTTAGTTTTAAGCTACAGGAGACAACGTCAGCACTTGCAGTATATGGAAAGGTAAAACAATTTTTACTGGTTAAAGAGACTGCACATATCACAGTGTATACTATATGGTTGCATCTACTGTGTATCAGGACGGCCACTTGCTTCTCAAGAGACACTTAATCTTTGCATTATGAATCTGCACATTTTTTACGTTTATAAATCCCCAGAAAAGCCTTATTCCTTAGAAAGGCTGAATTTAGCCTGCTACTATAATATAGAAAGAGTGCAAATGCAGGTCTCCATATGACTTACATTCACGTAATTCGCATTAATGTAATCTTCATCTCCTTGCAAAATTATCCTTGTGGCATCATCTGCCAATAGAAAAAAAGAATGGGGGGAGGGGGGAAAGGAGGAGGTAATTAAGAACCATGCTTCCCTTTTATTCAGTCAAAAAAACTGAGGAATGGCAGACACACAAACAGCAGAATATAAACCAAAACAGATTACCTTTTAGAAAATAAAGTGAACAATTATATGACATTGATTATATAATGAATTTTTTAATGAAGAATTCCATGCAACTGTTTTATAAGTATTTAGAGGATAAAGCAAAACAGGCAGAAACTGTACTTAATACTTACAGGGTAGAACATCTTTATATCTATTCTTGTCCATATTCTGAGGTACCTTTGCACATGTAACAGCCAAACCTGGCTTCTTTCTATAAAGTTGCTGCAAAATAGATCGAAAAATGGTAAGATTTTGAGGGATATGATCGTGCAATACACACACTAAATAGATTCAACTGAAAATAGAGAAACTAGAAAAATATCTTATTTTATTTTCCCTAATGTTATTTCCTAACCATTTGCAAATTTACCTGAGAGAATTTATTATTAGAGTAGCAGCTGAGTTATCTTTTGGAATTTCTTAAGCTAACACTGACGGAAACGATTTAATAAAAACATTTTATTAGTCAGTTTTTTATGACATTTCTTGCTAACATATTGTTAACTCATTGGTCTGTAGAGCAGTTCTTCAAAGTCTCATCCTACATACTGGGGAATCATACCTATAAAGTAATCTGCCCAAGAAGTAATCATCAGTGGTTCAGGTTGCCAAGGAGCAACACCACAGAACTGGACAATACAATGTCCTCCAAATGTAAGTTAACATTCCAACACTTTCATATGAGCTTCTAAGAGAAGATGGTGAGGAATGGTCAATTTGCTCCCTTTATTCCATGAAAGCAGGCCACACAAGAATTCGAAACCCTAACTTAAGGTGTAAAGGATATTTAGCAATGTCACTAAGTAGCGTGGAAAAACAAAGTAAGTTCAAGACTGACTGATCTCTGGCAAACCCCCACTATTCTATCCAATAAAATAACTAAGAAAAAATTATTTAGTGAGCTTTGGGTACCTGAACAAGAAGCATGTTAATTAAAACATATTTTTCTCAGCAGATATTTATGCAAGATTAATAACTCATTCTTCCCTATTCTAAGCAGTGAAGGGTCAAACTAACAGGTAAGTCACATTCTTGCTCTCTTGAGATAAGACTGAGCAGTAGCAATGAAATTTCCAATTAATTAAGCCCTTACATTACTTGCTGGTCACAGCTATTGGTCTATATTAATGGCATTTGAGAGTTGAGTATTACCTACCTCAAACTGAATAAGAACAGTCCCACTTTCTAGCCCTCTTTTTAGCTGCTCCATAGAGTCCTCCAATGTATCACCACCATATTCAGAACAGACAGGAAGCAGAGATTCTGGGAGATTGTGGGAATCAGTTTCATCTTCTGATTTAGGCTCCACAAATTGTTTAACTACTGAGATATATTGAAAATTAAAATCAGTTACATACAGCATTAATGTGTTTGCAACACATATTAAAATTTCCCAGCTTGCAAGAACTATAAGATATGCAAAGAGAGCCTCAAGAAAGCAAGAACAGAAGCACATTTAACTGCCTTTAAGTACTACATTACTGTCAAAACTACTTAAAGGAAAACGTCCTTGTGACCTTTCAGAAAACAAAACTCCTCAAGATACCTATGAAAGCAAAGAACTTGACTCCAGGCACAAAGATTTTTGCTGCAATCTTGTCTTACTGAATGAATTTCTGGATAGCCTAAATGAATCACAACATCCACCACAGTAAAAATCAAATGAGTTTCACCTAAAAAGGTTTAGAGCATAATTAATGAAAAGATTATATAAGTTTGGATCTACAACATCAGAATTACACAAACATACTTACATTGTACTCCCCTGCCATTTAGAGAAGCATCAGAATTATCTTTTGCAATTTCTTATGCTAATAAATATTGAACGTATTAATAAATTAAAAAAATAGAATTGATCAGTTTTCTATGACTTTCCTTGCTAGCATGTTCAAGAACATAACAAATATCAATGAATTAATTTACACAACAGTTCTGCCTTTATGAAAGCTATTATATCACCAAAAGTATCCACCAGCTGTTGTTATTCTCTACAACTATCTGAATATCTCATACCTGACAAACTTCAGAAAATGGGGAGCTGTTCATGCTCATATGTGTACAACTGACTGGCCTGAGGCCACAGGTTATCTTTAGCTAAGAGTAGATAATTCTTATCTGCCTGTAGAAGGAGGACTAGAAAAGTTAAGGGAAGCCCAACATTGCACAGAGCCAGTGGAAAGGCCTACAATAATAGGATCAGGACTGTTCAGGGAAAACAAGTCCAAGAACCCATCTGTCTTTCTACAGGCACAGGAAAAATTCAAATAAAAGTAAATGGTACAGAAATACATATAATTTAGGCACTTTCATTCTTTTCTGTTTCCCAGTGATGCATAATCCTGTCAGATTTTTAAACCTTAATGTAATCAGAAACTCTGTGCAAAACCCTTCCATAATTGTGTGTTAAGGTCTTAGCATAGCTCTTAAAGAAAGTAAACAATAAATTAAAATTCTCGCATCATCTGAAAGCTCTTAGAATCCACATGTGTTTAAATATGGCGCAAGCAAAATCAAGCTGGAGGGGTTACCCATATTTTAATTATGCAGGCTTAAGATCCTGCATGTTTCAGAGACTGCCTCCTGTTAGTAGCCAGCAGAGTTCAAATTCAGTATTATCACAAAACGTGGGGGGGAAGCTTATTTGACTTGCTTCATTGCATAATTGTGCTGGGGAACAGCCCACAGGTATTTGCAAACATTCAGCTGTGGATTTGTGAAATTATACTATGTTTACAAAAAAACTCATACCAAACCCAAATCTTTTGCAAGTGACTGTTTGTTCTCATGGATTTTTTTCTTAGATTTAAAAAAAAAAAGAAGAAATTCTAATTTGATAGATTCTTTGTTTCATAAGAACACATACATGTAAACAGAAAAGGCTATACCACCAAGCATAAGAGCAACAGTCTCGAACATTAAAAGTGAATAAAATGAGCCCAGTTACCTTTCCGCCTGACCAAAAGTGCAAGCTCTCTTGTGTGAGATTCTCTGCTGGCTTTTATGAACATGACCACCTGGTCATGAGTGTGCTCTGAGATATCTCGGCCATTAATTAATACTATCTGATCACCTTCATTCAGTTTTGGAATGCATTTATCAGCCTGTTTCAAGACCAAAGAAACACATTAATGTCATCGCATCCAGTCATGTAATCAAGAACACATCAGGATATTAAGTTCACCATTTAAGCAGTCTTCAGAGCTCTCCTGACAAAGTTTTGTCTTCTGTGTCAGAAATTATATGAAAGGATTCAGATCTAAAGCTGTCCTTGCTTCAAAGTGTCTCAATGAAGATGAGAAACAGTTCAAATGGCATACTGATAGCTATAAAAGGAATTTGTGTTTATCAAACAGCCATTACCACATTGCTCTTAAAGATCTACATTTCAGATATCAAGCCTCAGCAACCATTGGTTATAGCCATTTGCAAAGGAATTTCTGGAAAAAGTGTTACAGGCACATAAGATAACACACCAGTTTTTATGCAGTGAATACTGAGAGGTCCAAACATGATTTCGATTAACATAATTTTAGTAACATGATATATCTCCAGGCATGCATTTTTAAAAATCGAAAGAAATCCACACACATTTCATAGTTTTTTTATTTATCAGATTCTTGTTTGGAGGATATAAAATTCTATCTACAAATAGAGAACATTCTTCTTCACTGAAAGTTCTAAAAAGAAGATACAGATAAGTACTCAACCTATGATGCTAAGATACCCTGTATTTGGGACAAATTCTTTTGCTATCTGTGCTGCAGGTAGTGAAAGAATTTTCATCTCAAATGAAAACTTACATTATGTTTTGTCTTGGATACAGCAACTTAGATTTAACTGCTGAACTGTAGGTTTTGTTTGGCTTTAGTCTGCCGCACTGCTTAGCTTGCTTAGCTCCAAGTCCAACACAAAGCAATTCAACTTATGGCCAGAATATGATGATGGTATAAAGGGACTATAGCATCTTTTGTATGAGGAAAGGCTAAGAGAGCTGAGAGTGTTTAACATAGAGAAGCCTCAGGGACATCTTGTCAATGTATATAAATAACTGAAGGGAAACTGCAGAGAAGATGGAGCTAGGCTCTCTTCAGTGGTGCCCAGTGACAGGTTAAGAGGCAATGGGCACAAACTGAAACACAGGAAGCTCCATCTGAACATCAGGAAACACTTGTTTTACTGTGAGAGTGACCGAGCACCAAAGAAGAGACATTGTCCAGAGACATCATAGAGTCTTGAAGTATTCAAAAGCCACCTGGACATGGTCCTGATCAACTGACTACAGGTGACCCTTGTGTACAGGTGCTTGGACATGATGACCTCCAAGTCTCTTCCAACCTGGTGTAATTCTGTAATACGCATGCATTGGATTCTACAACCCTTGAGTGGCAAGTAGTGTAACAACTTTATTTTCATTGCTATCCTGATGTTTATTTTGTCTAGGAAGCAGCTGGCTACACAAGACTGATATATATATATATATATATATATACACATTCCATTTAATTTGTTACATGAATGAGAAGTAGACATTTACCATTATTCTCTATTCATAGTTGTTTTCCTGTATTTCCTTAAGGCCGGCACTGTTAACCTGGACTTTATCCAATGTTATTAGCACTATCAAGAAACCATCACCAACCCCTTAAATGTGAACAAGATGTTCTAATTAGACCCGATCCTGGTTATGCCTTGCACTTTGGTCTCCTAAAGCAAGATTATCAGTGTCATACTGTATTAACAAGTAAAAAAAGAAGTAAGAGATGTAAAAGTGATAATGAAAAAAAAAATAGAAAAAAGAAGGGTAAAAAAACCCAAAAGAGGCAAGAATAGGAAGAAGAAAATAAATTGGGAGCCATTTGTGTCAGAGAATAAAGTAAAAGGAAAGAAAATTTAAGACGTGTATGACAGCTGGGACTGTTCAGCCTGGAGAAGAGAAGGCTGGGTGGAGACCTCATAGCAGCCTTCCAGTATCTGAAGGGGGCCTATAGGGATGCTGGGGAGGGACTCTTCATTAAGGACTGTAGTGACAGGACAAGGGGTAATGGGTTCAAACTGAAACAGGGGAGGTTTAGACTGGATGTACGGAAGAAATTCTTTACTGTTAGGGTGTGAGGCACTGGAATGGGTTGCCCAGGGAAGTTGTGAATGCTCCATCCCTGGCAGTGTTGAAGGCCAGGTTGGACGAAGCCTTGGGTGGCATGGTTTAGTGTGGGGTGTCCCTGCCTATGGCAGAGGGGTTGGAACTTTATGATCTTAACGTCCTTTACAACCATAACTATTCTATGATTCTATGATTTTCAAGCACCCTTGGAGATGGAAAGAACTTTAACAGGGATTAGCAAAAGCAGTCAAGGCTTGCACTCAATGTGGTTGCAAAATTTTCTTGTCAGCCCCAGAAGCCCCCACAGCACAGCCCTTAATTAATAGGGCAGTTGAACAAACCATGCTTAGTTCACCAGTATCCAAGAGACTGGGACAAAAATTTCCTCTAACTTCAGCAGTCACTGAAAGGGAAGGTACATCTTAGGGGTAGACCACAGTGCAGAGAGAACCACATAGATGTAGAGAAGGAAAACAGGCACGATAACTTTCTAAAATATACACTTTCTTAATGGGAAGCTAATTTTTAATTATGAAAGTGTTATTCTTTGACTCACATAACTTATTTAAGGATATTTCCATACAAACTGCATATCCTGAATGTTACAAATACAATAGATCAAGGTTAAGGGACAGTGTAATTCTAACAAATTTAGTGACAGGTTAAGATCAAGGGATGTCTTGACATTCTCCTCAGAAAGGTCAATCTAGCAGGTCTGCAATGTAAAAATGAAGACTCTGCCATCATTGCCATGGCAAAAGGTCAGACACAAGCTGATTGGTGATAGAATTATCAAATTAACCAATCGATGTGTGTGAGTAATAGATGTAAGCAATCCTGAGGGAGAGCCACAGGGCAAATGCCAGCTCATCAATAACACATTGCCTAGGAAAAGAAGATCCTCTCTTCAATCCATGTCCTTTACATTAGCAGTGGTATCAAGGAATTAAAAGAAAAATCGAAAGCAACAGCTTTAAATATGCTTTCAGACTATATACAACATTCAAATATCTTTCCAAAACAAGTTCCATCACATGCCTGGTAAATAAGAGCACGATAATAATCTAAAGAAAGGAAGCACCAAGAAATCCTATTCTAAACAGGTATATTCAAAGACTTCAGGATTTTTATACATGTCTAACACTAGTATAGAGTTTATTAGGAATGCTATTTTACCTGTGGCAGTCATAGATACATAAATCTCAGTTTTGACAGTGTGGCAACTTCCGTATGCTAAAATGTGAAACAGATCACAGGCATTCTTGTACTAAGGATTTTATGAATTGGGTGTAACAAGTGTATGAAAAATGTTTTGGCTGCAAGTAACATTCGAATGCATATTAGATATCCCTTTGTGTATCTCATTGCCATTATGCTTGCTCCTGTGTGGTTAAAAGGGTTAAAATCTGCAAAAGCTCTCTGCAAGTCCACAGGAAAGCAGACAATGCCTTTATACAGGGGAAGATGGCTTCAGGTAGCCAAAACTGAAACAAAGAACCAACCTAGTAGATAAAAATCTGAGTTTTTGAGCTCAAAAGACATGCATTTGTAGGAAAAAAAAACTGAACCCCATCCGTAGGTATATGGTTATCTAATAACTGTCTGAACTTGGGTGGAAATGTTAAGCGTCAGGGTAGGTTGAGTGCATAGAAACTGCTCTGTTACTTTAAATATTTTTAATTTCTTCAACCACTGTATTTCTAAGGACAAAAAACCTAGGATGATTTCAAGACCCTCACCTGCTAGTGATATTTCCCAAAGGGAGATGCACACTTGGAGCTGTAAAAATCTTCGCAGCTCTGCTATGGAATCCCAGGAGAACAGCTCAGGGCGTGCACCTGGGGCTCAGTGCTGTGAGTGGGCTCCTCTCCAGAATGAAAACAGGACAGCAACCTGATCCCGGCCTGGTGTGCTCCACTGAGATACAAGAAAGGTCAAAGGTACACCTTATGCTGCATGTGGATGGGCCAGAGTCAGGATGTCCAATGTGACAAAGCCCCTGTCCATGTTAGCAACAACAGTTGCACAGGTGGCAAATGTAATATCTTGTGGATCGGGATTCCTCATTCCTTTTAGTGCCATCCATGCTTCAGAGAAAGGCGAGCACAGTGATCTTTGCACAGTGAACCAGAGCTGGGTTCACTACATACTACCTAGCCACCACCTTCAAAAAATGCTCAGAATGTACCATTAGCTTGCAAGGCTTCTGCCCAATTATCCCAAGTCATTAAACCTCTTCTTGTCCTGTAGCGGCACAATGCTTCCAGTCACTACCATTCAGGTGTTGTTTCTACTTCTCCTCAGATAGTTCTGATAATCTTAATTTAGCTCCAGTGATGCATCTATTATCATGGCAATATGATATTGCTATTATCACAGTAGGAATGGTAATATGGTAGCATTCAGAGTAAGAATCCATTCTGCCATCAAAAAGCTTGCGTTACTCCTATTACTGTTAATGGGAGCTATGCACATGTATCAATAGCAGAACAGGTCTCTAAGCAAGCACAATTATAACCCCTACTGTGAAATTCTCGGAACACTATTTCACATTGCTTTTATTATAGATGTATACAACACTATAAAAAAGTTCTAACTCATTTGAATATGAGCTAGTTTCCGTGCAATTTAAATTGCATTCCTTTTAAAAGAAATCTTTCTCATATTTTATATGCTTAATTTTCCGTATTCTATTGTTTAAAATGCAGTTAATATCCTCTCCTTAAAAAGTACAAAAAAAGCATAGAAGCCTCTCAGACCACATACTTATCTGTAGAAGGTGCAAAGTTTTTGTTAATGGACTAACAGCCTGGACTACAGGAGGAATGAATGAGTGTGCTGCCACAGTGGCCTTCTGTTGATTCACTTTCCTGGAAGACCTAGCCAAGTATTGCCTTTACAATCTGTGACAGAATGGTTGATAACGACACTTTTTAAGCACCGGACTATTATTTGTTATTATTATTAGTAGTAGTAGTAGTACTACTACTACTACTAGTATCAGTATTATTTTACCTTTCATCTGATCTGCAGTTTAATGAGTACTGGCATTTAGATCTACAATTTTAGTAGTTCCTTCAACATCTAAAAACTTGACAAGGTTCATGCATGGCCTGTGAGAGCTCTGATTGCTGGTCTGCCTGGTCACAGCAGCTCTCACTGATAGTTTTACAATGCAGTAATTCCAGTCAATCATAAAAAGTTATGCCTACATCTGCCAGAAAACAGAATGACAACTATTTACCTGTCAGTGTTACCAACTTGGTTGAGGTAGAAGAGCTAATGACATGCACAGAATTAAAATTTTCTTTTACAAGAACAGGATATCTGTATTTGAATTTCCAACAGCAAACAAAATTATTTTTGCTTTATATATTGAAAAAAATGTATCTTGAAAGTTTCTTTATAAATTGTGAGTGAGTCAGTAGCATTTTTAAATATTAAAAATTACCTTCAAATTCTAATTCTAATTCAAATTCTAAAAGAAAGCAACTCCCACGGGTTGAGATAAGAACGGTTTAATAACTAAGGTATAACACAAATCACTACTGCTACCACCCATAATAATAACAATGATAAAGGAAATAATGAGGGAAGAGAGTACAACACCTCACCACCCGCTGACCAATAACAGCCAGCCCCCAGCAGTGCACTAGCCCTTCCGGGTAACTCTCAGTTACATCCTGGGCATGACGTGCTGTGGTATGGAATACCTCTTTGGTTAGTTTAGGTCAGGTGTCCTGTCCCTGCTTCCTCCCAGCTCCCCTCCTCCCTGGCAGAGCATGAGACTCAGAAAGTCCTTGGTCAGAATAAACAGTTGAGCGGTAACTAAAAACATTGCTGTTATCAGCGCTGTTCCCAGGCCGAAAGCCAAAAACACAGCGCTGCACCAGCTACTAGGAGGGAGAAAAAATGACTGCTACTGCCGAACCCAGGACATAGCTGCCTATATCAGAACATACAGAACACTACAGAACACTATATGGGCACTACGGTTTACTGTCTTCATAGGGACCTCAAGGCACTCCTGACACACAGAAATTATAAAGCAGTACTTAAAAATTAGCAGAGTAAGACAAAAAGCTCCTAGAATGTTAACATGACATGACCTGCTGTATTAACAATATTGAAATGTTTTTCATGTAGTAATTCACTAGTAATCCTATTTAAAAAAATCTAAGCTTCAGTGTACGAGAAGTTGATGAAATGACTTATTTTGGATTTTGCTGCCATACCATTTACAGGCTGTGAGTTCGCATGCAGCCTCTGATATTTTATCAGTATTAAAAATGACATGACAATGCAATGAGATCTGGTTTCTGATGCTGTAAGTAAGCTGTCACCCATCCCTCAAACCCTATGGAAATATGGAATATCTAACCACCTCTGAACAAGCTCATGGTTCTAGATTAATGAATAGTATTAACAAGGCACTGATGTGAGGAAATACATTCCACTTACAATGTCACTGCATACTACGCAGCAGACCTAGGAGAAAAATTAACAGAGAGAAAACTAATAGAAAAAAAGGCAAACCAGGTTTTTTTTTTTAAAAAATCAATTTCAAGCCTATAAACATACTTCACACATTTCCTCAAGAATAAAATGCCCAAATACAATTGTTATTTAATAGTATAAAATACAGAAACTATGAAAACTTGATAAAACCCCCTACATGTTTAATGGAATAGTGTTTACCTGTATGTGGAACAAATGTACACGGGCTAAGTCACTGTCTTTAGCGAAGGGTGGGCACAAAATCTATAATATCTCATTACTCTGTCTGTTTTATGGAAAGAAAACTTTATTGCTTGCAAAATGGGAGTACATAATACAGTAAAACCAGGACTATACTGCATCCTCCAAAACAGTGAAGTCTTTTGATGAACTGAATGTAATTCTAATTAAAACTCCTATTCTGCAACACTCTACTATAAGGTTTCTAAAATATATGGAGAGCACTGGATTTGCACAGATGAAAAATCAATAAAAACCAGATCAACAATGCTGAGAGACTGAACAGGATTTGCACGTTCTGTTTAAATCTCGGACTCAAAATCACATTGCAAAACAAGCATGTACGACTCATCAAGAAACACTGGAATCTAATCAACCACCCTATGCTGAGCCTACCCAACTTATAATATCTTCTTGAGGTTACTTTTCTAAGCTTGAAATTGTAGCATTTTCTTGTTTGCCTGTTCCCAAAAAGCGAAATACTATTTAACTCAACCACTGCCAAACTGTAAAGTGAAAAATCATGACTTATGTTCAACTGCAAACATTGTTATTGCAGATAAATAAAATACAACAATGATATCAACACAAACTACAATACTCCCCAATGGAATACCTCATGAAATACAGTGTTTTCACAATTGCAGCAGTGTAAACACTATTAACATTCAAAATTTGCACTGGTTTCTCTGTTTGCTACGTCTTTTACCCTGTAAAGTTGCTTCAAAAGCACAGTTTTCAACTAGCAAGATCCCAGAGCCTTTGCTATGAGATAGTGTGGTTCTATCAGCAAGCCTCTTCCTAGTCCATAGATTACTATTTAAGGAGTTGCTAGCCTTAATATTGTGGAATAATAGCCCTGTAAAATTAAACAACAAAAAAACTTCTGGAAATATTGAATAGATTATTTTCAACCAATAGGAAAAAATACATTAATTCCAGCCTACCTACTTTAAAGAGATCAAAACAACCATGAGAAAAACCCAAACAAATCTAATTAAGATTTAAATGTAACCTGTATCAAAGCTGAATCTACAAAGCTGATATACAGCAGTTGTAAATAAATGGACAATATTATATGCATAGGTAAAATTAAGGAACTTGCATTAAATTAGGTGTTTATTTCAATGAAGATCAAGCTGAAAATCAAAGGTCTATTTTCAGTGCTAGTATGCTGAATGTATAAGATGAAGGCAGGCAACGTTAAAAATCTAGATTTTATTAAACAATGGCAATTCATCATTAAACTTCCTCAATGTCCTTTTAAAATTGTAATGGAAAAAACACAGACTAAATGCTAATTATAGTCACATCTTAAGACTCTTAGCAGTGTTTTGTTTATGTATTTCTCAATATTGCAGCCCAATAGAAGAGGTCTGTAGAATGAAAGAGGTGGTGCTGAGGACCTTGTATTTAGGCTATCAGCATTTCAGATGTCTTTACTCTGCACCAAATGTAGTCTGGTCCTGTGGACTGAATCATAGCCATTAGCAGCTGGAGTGTACTAGGTGGCACTCCAGGAACTTGTGTGCTTTAGTTTCACCCAAAAGGAATCTAGTTCTTGTGCTCCAGGACTCCTCCATGATGTGAAGCTAAACATGGTATGTGGGGATGATGAACATCACTTCAGAATTGCATCCCTGATCTGAATAAAAACACTGATGTAGATTCACTGTCTGGCAACACCATAGATATGGGTACCACTGTGAACATTGAAATTTTTCAGAAAACTCCTCACCAGCATAAAAAAAATTCTGCTAGGTTTGACCTATTATCTCATATAACTTTAAACAGTATTTAAATATTCACATTTAGAAGAAAACATTTGCATATACTATATTTGTTTCAAGATTCTCAATCTAGCATGGTTTCCTGAAAACAAAACTTGTAATTTTTCAGAATGAGGTTTGACCCTATTTGTGATGTAGTTGTACTTAGGTTTTTTATTTTTTCCCAAACAATTAGTTCTGTCTCTTAGAAAATCTCAGCTATTAAGTAGAATTGGTGAAGTTAATTTTATATTCTTCCTTTTAGAGTTCATTGTACACTCTAATTGTATTATCTCACTGCCTGTATAAAAATATGTCATATGTGCTTCTAAAAGCCAGAGTTTCCCTTCTCGTTCATTATTTTCAACTGTTCTTATTGAACCTTTAGATATGGCATTACAAAGAAAATAGATAAATTCATAAACTAAGCATGACAGCATAACCATGTGATAGTAATGGGTGATAGCATCTTGTTTACCTCATTGAGGCCATTGCAAGGATTAATTAGTTAATGGTCATAAAGCAGAGTGCACATGCAAAACGCTTTACAACTGCTAGACAATATTACATGTGATATACAGAGCAATACTACTGCTGCATATGGCATAAAGTGGAAGCACTCAATCATTATATTAACCTAAGTTTTTCAGGTAGTAGAATCTGACAGAAGGAAATAATGGTTGACTGCTTCACAAGTATCATTAAACCTTTCAGACAGTTACTCTCTTTGCGCGTATATATTGAAGCCTGTAGGTAATAGGCACCAAGTACCAGTAGAGATCTAAGGTAAAACTGCAAAACCACTTCCTAGTTCATCACAATAATGTTGATAGCTTGGATGACAGGAGTGCTTATTAGCTTACTGGTATGTTGATTTGTTGGTTTACTGAGATTCTAGGACAAAGTGGGAACAATGGCCAAAGATGTAGTATTGAAACCTACAGAAAAGTTGGTTCTAGAAATGAACATGGGTAAGGCTTTACTACAAATTCAAGTGACCTCCTCAGACCCCTGATACAGCAAGAAATTCAGTAAAAAGGACATCAGGCAAGGTACAGTGGAGCCAGCAGTTTTCTGTGCAATGTCTACAGTAGAGGCATTTGCTACTCCATACTCATCCAGCACCTAGCACTATATTCATGATTACGACTTTCAGTGCCCCAATTGTAATAATACTGACAGTAATAGCAGATATAAACTGTATGTAATCCAAGCACACACATCTGAATACAAATTCCAGCTTTTTTTCTGAGTATAACTAAGGTGAGGGAAATATTCAGGTCTTAGCTCCTGATGCTATTATTGAATGTTGCACTTTCTGAATTTTACTCTTGAAGAAGAGGTCCTTCCTGTGAGCTGAAAGACTTCTGAAAAACCTTTCAAAGAAATACCAGAATTAGGTAAAATTATAAAAAACTAGTTTTCATTTTAATTACATATATACATTTGAAATTTGAGCTTGCTGCTTAAGAGCTGTCTGCCCTTTTTGGTGAAGTAGACTGGGATGGAGAGGAGTTGGATGGAATTATCTTTAAGTTGAACATTTTTTAATTACTCTAGAACTTGAGTGGAAATTTAAGAGACGAAAAAACCACAGAAAAGTTCCAGTGAAGCACTGTGAATGGAACTGTTGAGTCAATTTCAAATGCAATCCCTGATGCTAGCATAAAGTTAAATCACTTTAAAATGGGTAAATGATATTTCAGCTATGGCTCAATGAAATACAAGAATTTCCCCAGTGACACAGATGTCCTTCACAAGGTTTTTACTTCAGGAACTCCACGGATCCCAGTGAAATGTCTTTTTTCTAATTTTGAGTTCAAAGCTAATGCAAGGAGATTAGGAAAAGCTGGTGAAAGAGCAACTGTGATTCGGTTATGCAGGGATTCATAACAAAGATACAGGATTTCTTGACATTGTGATTTGTTAGGTTGTTTAGGGACAGATCTGATAAGAGCCTGGGATGATTTCAGATCTGATGAATGCAGGTTCAAATCATTTGACAAAGATTCTAATACAATAAACTCATTGAATTCAACTGCATTTATTATATTTCTTGTTCTGGCAGTTGCTATACTATCATTAATCAAATGAGCTTCTTATATTACTATCCTGAAATTATAGTTGCCCTATCTAGAATAAAGATATTATGGGATTTCCTAACATCTCACTTGTTAAATTTTCCAAGACAATTCTGACTAAAAATACTAGATTTTCATTTTAAGATCCAGATTTAAGAAGATTAAGAAAAGTGGTTTTATTTATATTAAAAAAAAAAAAAAAAAAAAATAGGCAAG
>JBCJKH010049910.1:8225-25938 GCA_039877255.1 Loriculus beryllinus | reverse complement strand
CCAAGGCTTCGTCCAGCCTGGCCTTGAACACTGCCAGGGATGGAGCACTCACAACTTCCTTGGGCAACCCATTCCAGCGGGTAAATCTAGCTGAAGCTAAATATCAGGCTACTACTAACAGGCTCACCCTGCCTGTGCTGTTCTGCTGCTTTTTTTCTGCTGTCTCATCCACTGTTTGTTCCAGAATCCACATCTCGGTGCAGATCCCCCATCAGGATGGTATGCTGCCCCTCATCTCCACTCTGCCACTCCACAATCTGCATTTCCTTCTCTCCGAGTCTATCTACAGGCACCAGCATGTCTGCTCAAACCTGGTCACCATCAGAGACCTCAGAGGCATCTCAGGTAATCCTTAAAGCCAGCCTTTGCTTTCTGAAGTTGGTAGTTACAAAGAAACCAGTAAAGAAATGTAGACAAGAAGAAGGTTTTGTCTTCCCCTGGGCTCTCTTGACATTAGGTAAATCACAATTAATCTTCCTGAACTAACAGCAGGGAACAGAGTTGCCCCACTGAAGATGAGGTATGATGCCTGGAATGTTTAAAAGATAATGGGGTTAAGCTGCACTGGCTGTAGGTTCACACCGTGCTGGTGATTTTCTGCTTTTCAAAACTGCCTTGTGATATCCATGCAGTTAGAGAGAGATCCACAGGAAGTGTATCACTGTGTATGTGTCACTGAGGTCTCCACATGGCAACAAGAAGCAGCAAAAGCAAATTCAGTCCTGAAGTAAATGCCAGAAATGAAGAAAAAAAGGCAGTTAGTGTGACACTTAGGGCAATATGGTCTGTGGTGGGCAAGGGGTTGTTGTGCTTCATTCTTTTCAGTTCATACTCAGTTGAATTGAGTTCTGCATTTCTTAAGGTTTAACTTCAGCTTTTAATTAATAGGTTCATAAATTTGGGGTTTAGGATTCTTGTCCCATTCCTATAACGTGTGAAGACCTGTGTATATTTAGTGTGACCTCTAGGATTATGAAGAGGAGCCTGTGAAATCCCTAATATAATAAAAGTCAATGATGCGATTTGAGAATGAAAATGGGCCTCAGCCTCTTTGAAGTCTGAAGTGATCAGTGTCTCGATGTCTGTTAATCCCAGAGGCAGGGTTTCTGGATGAAGTGACCTATGACAGCATTGTTCTTGGGCCTGGCTATGACCGCCCTTACCAGTTTGACCCCACAGTGAGAGAGCCAAAGACCATCCAGCTCTATAAGCACCTTAATCTGAAGAGCTGCATCTGGACTTTTGATGCTTATTACGACATGACTGAATTAATTGACGTCTGTGGAGGCTCTGTCACTGCTGACTTCCAGGTAAGAAGCCCTATCCAAAACTCTTCCACATAATCCACATCCTGCTCAATTTTCAGGTGAAGCGCCACTTAGCATTCGTGTGTATCTGCTGCTCTGTAGAACTAGAGCATGGCTTTTCCCCCTTTTTCCCTAGAAAAGAATGGTGCTTTGTGAAATGTACTTAAGTCATTTACTTTTGTTGGGGCAACATATGCTTTATTCTTTTAATCTTCAGAGCACCAGTAAAATACGGGTTTTTAAGTATAAGGATGTACTGGGAATACAAAACATTCTCAGCTGTGCTCTACTCTGTTACAATTTGGGCTATATTCTTAGCCAAAAGATCAAAGAACCAGAGCAGAGGCACATCAGTTCATATTCTGCAGTGGAGAAAAGTCATTTCTTAATTAACTGTCTGGCTTATGAAAAGCCTAAAATGTTCCTCTGTAAAACAGTGGCTTTTGCTACTAGAAGTATCTCACTGCCCTCTCATGGATGGATTATACATGTACATCCCACTCTAGTGAATCTTCTTTCAGTTCTTGTATTAAATTCCCAGTCAGAATGTTAGGGCTAGCATCATCTCTTCCAACTCTTGCTGGTCTGGAGTACTTTGTTAACTGTCCTTTTATACCTCCAATGATTTGCACAAATCCAGAGAAATATGACCTGAACAGCTACAGAATTTAGTATGTGGAGACTGGCACTAACCCATCTGGAAGTTTCTCTGAGCAGTCTCAGGGGCTTGCAGAATACAGCTGTGTGCCCTGCAGGTAATAAATGCTGTATACATACAGCTGTAGAGCTTTGGTATTTCAGATATTCACAGGGCTAGTCCTCAGCAAGAAGAATTGCATACTTTTAATTCACAGAACTGGAAACAGGGAGATCTTGAGGTGAAGTTGTGACCACAGCTCTTTTTATACCACCACACCAGCATGCTTTAGCACTTGCCCTTATTTAAAATGCAAGTTTGTCTACAGTACCTACATGTAAAGGTAAAGAAAGGTCAGACAGTCATCTCTGACTTAATTTTAGGAGTTCTGTAGCATGTGAGGTGCACTCTGTGCTTGCATACTTTTCCCAGCAGTTCATTATTATTTTTCAAATGGCAGCCCAGCAATAACTTTGGCAAATCAGCAATTGATTGCCAGTAATGCTCAGTCTTCATGGAGCAAGAACATTATATTGCTTTAGAAATATTTCATCCCCACATTATCCTTCCTGTGTTGAGGACATCCATGGTCCAGAGCTAAAAGAGTCGTTCTATTGCAGGTACTCTGGCTTTTTCCCCCATTTGCAGCATAGACTGTGAAGGCAGTGGGTACTGTCTGGATCAATGTTTTTTTCTGTGGAAGGTGCATAACCACCCTTTTTGGGGTTTTATTGACAGGTACGAGACTCTGCTCAGTCCTTTTTAACAGTCCATGTCCCACTCTATGTGTCCTATATTTATGTGACAGCGCCGAGAGGCTGGGCTTCTCTGGAGCATCACACAGAGATGGAGTTCTCCTTTTTCTATGATACTGTTCTTTGGAGGACAGGTAGGTCCACACTGTGTGAAGGGGTACAGGAGAATTGGTTTGTTCTTGAGTTGGTTTTTTTTTCCCCTTTTTCTTAGTTTCTGCACTGCCACCACAGTCCTGAGCATAGGTAGCACTTGCTGAAGTAGAGTGAAAAGTGCTAGAAAAGTGCTGTTAAGAGAAGAGTTCTCTCTTCATCGAAGCCTTCACAGCCAGGCAGAGTTTGCTCCCTGTGAGATATTTGGAGTGATTCTTATGTGGGAGCTGCAGTCATATTCCTCAACCTTGTCATTCTCACAGATGGACTTTTCCCATAGTATCCCCTTGTTTGTATCCCCACCAGCGAGCCCTGACTCATTCCAATCCTCTTCTGATGGTTACATCCATGCATGGTTTATCCTTTGCCTGTCAATCTTCTATTTTCAAGATTGTTAATCTTTCCCACAGTATTTGGAGCCCTTGTGCGTTGTGAACCCGTGCCTTCAGCCTTGAGAAGTATTGTGACAGTGCTTCACCTTGGATTATATTCTGCCAGCACTCTAAATACTGTCACTTCAGTATTTAGAGGAGGGACTCGCAGAGCTCAGTTCATGGGGGCTACTCAGGAGTTGAGGCCAGGAGTACCCAGAAACAGTTACCTATAACTTAGTATGTGCAATAAGTTACATTCACAAGCTAATCATGGTAGGGAACTCAGTATACTTACTTCCTTTATGTTTGAGTGAGACTGGAGGATGATCCAATTGAAACCATACCTTTTGGAGCGCTCTCAAATGCTTCTGGAGTTACATGGGCCTGACAGAGCCCACCTGAGGAGTGACTGCTGTGTGGTCTCCCTGGTGACTTTGTTCTTGCTACACCATGCAGGCATTCAGACAGACAGCGTTCTCTCAGCCCGGCTGCAGATAATCAGGATCTACATCCGGGAGGATGGCCGGCTGGTTATCGAGTTCAAAACACAGGCCAAGTTCAGAGGTGAGAGTATTAGTCCTGATAGAGGAAGAAATCACCATACAAGTACAGATCTGTTCTGAAAACAGGGAGTAGAACCTGTCCCTCTTCCCACGAGGTCTCCCTCCCTGTCCCTTACCTGTCAACACCTTATCCTCACCCCAGGGCTCTTTGTCATGGAGCACCATAGCCTGCCAGATGTCAAATCTTCTTTAATGACTCCAGACCACCTGGGAGGGATCGAGTTTGACCTGCAGCTGCTGTGGAGCGCTCAGACTTTCGACTCTCCCTACCAGCTCTGGAGAGCAACCAGCTCCTATAACAGGTGAGAGCTGTGGGTTCAGCCACCTCCAGCAGCATCCCATAGCACAGCGTTCTTAAATAGTCAACGTGCATGCAGTTAACAGCAGCAATGGAGCAGTTTCAAACCAGGCCAGAGTAAGCAATCCCTATTGCCCTTTCAGTTGTGTGGAGTGGTCAGGATCCAGCCTCACTCAAGGGCTGAGCTCCAACATGCAAGGCTGCTGCCTGGGCTGAAAATGCACTTCTGCTCATTGTGTAAATAGAGGGAAAAATCAGTTCATCTCCTTGCAAATCCATTTTTCTAGCCAACTTGGCCTTGAACACTGCCAGGGATGGGGCAGCCACAGCTTCTCTGGGCAATCTATGTCTCACCACCTGAAACAGAGAAGAACTTCATGCTAATGTCTAATCTAAATCCCTGCTCTGTCAGTTTAAAGCCATTCCCCCTTATCCTGTTACTACCTGCCTTTGTTCAAAAGCCCCTCTCCATTCTGTGGCTATTCTTACGGCCTGTGCTCCTTGCATAGGGGGTCAAATCAAGCACCACAGGTCAAATTTGTCCTCCTGCAACTGCTGGAGTAGGTTAACATTTCTGGGGCGAGGGAGAAGTCTTGCTATGAACTTTTGTCTTGCCTGCTTATACTTATTAGAAAAAGATGGATGTTGGGCAAACACATCAGCTGGGTGAACAGCCTGGAATCCAGTTTGGTGACCACAATGTCTCCTGTCTGTTCCCAGGAAGGACTACTCTGGAGAGTACACAATCTTCTTAATCCCCTGCACTGTGCAGCCCACACAGCCATGGATAGAGCCTGGAGACAAGCCCCTGCCCTGTACAGCTCACGCTCCTGAGCGGTAAGGAGTACCCACCATCACCCACTGGGACAGTTTCAGCCCATTGGGGTTGTTTGGGTGGTCACCGCAGGTGTGTGGCACCCTACAACAGCAGCAGGAAGGGAACAGGGGAGGGGTGGATGCTCCCCTTTGGCTCAGGAGTACCCCTGTAACTGAGACCATCTTCACTCAGGGCAATGAAAGATTGCACCACCACAGAGGTTTTCAGCCTCCAAACCTATGTAGCCTTTGGCTGTCCCCACAAAGTAAGAAAATCAAACGTGCTGGGAGAAGGCTTCACCTGGCCATGCAGAGCCCTGCACCATTGCTGCTGCTGTTACCACCCTCCTATGGCTGCTAGACTACAAATAGTAAAGCAGGAGAGAAGAAAGGAAGCTGACTGTAGGTCACTAACATGACTTTCAGATGTGTTCAGACTAAACCTCTCCTTTTTCTCTTCCTGTCTCAATTTTAGATTTTTGATCCCGATTGCCTTTCAGCAGACAAACCGCCCAGTCCCCGTTGTCTACTCCCTGAACACGGAATTCCAACTGTGTAACAATGAGAAGGTGTTTCTGATGGACCCCACCAAATCTGAAATGTCTCTAGCAGAAATGGATTACAAAGGAGCTTTTTCAAAAGGTAAGATTTATTTTTTTTCTCTTTCCTGTTCTTCTTGTACTTGATGATAATATCATGAGATGATCTGGGTTGGAAGGAACCTTAAAGCTCATCCAGTTGCAACCCCCTGCCACAGGCAGGGACACCTTCCACTAGACCAGGTTGCTTCAAACCCCATACAAATCAACCTTGAACACTGCCAGGGATGGGGCAGCCACAGCTTCTGTGGGCAACCTGTGCAAAGGCCTCACCACCCTCACAGGGAAGAGCTTCTTCCCAGTGTTTAATCTGAGTCTCTCCTGTTAGTTTAAAACCATTCCCCCTTGTCCTGTCACTACGTGCCCTTGTAAAATGTTTCTGATTTCAAAATTTCCCTTCCTCTGAAGAAAGATAAATCCCAGATTTGGCTTTACCTCTTTTTGCAGCAACAAATGGTATTTTGAGCATGTTACAGCCCTGTAGCAGCATGACAAGGCATGACACATATACTGTGGCATGGTGTTTTGCCATCTGCATACCCCAGTCTAAACCCTTCAAAACCCAGAGCCATGTGTCATCTGGTGCATTTGGGTCTAACAGTGGCTCTGCTGTTGAGTCAGAGAATTCAACCTGACCTTGTTTTCTCCCAACCTCCTCAGGGCAAATCCTGTATGGCCGCGTACTCTGGCACCCTGAGCAAAACCTGAATGCTGCTTACAAACTGCAATTGGAAAAGGTCTACCTGTGTACAGGCAAGGACGGCTATGTGCCTTTCTTTGACCCAACAGGCACCGTCTACAACGAGGGGCCCCAGTATGGCTGTATTCAACCCAACAAGCACCTCAAACACCGATTTCTCCTCTTAGTAAGTTTCTCCATGCTTTGGTGAGCATTGTGTGTGATGTGTAGTCTCCCAGCCTCTCACTGCCCTGATGGAGCTGGGGACTAAATTTCCTTCCTACTCATGGGGAGGACAAATGTCCTGTTATTCTCTGTTTATACTCTGGCTTGGAATTGACTGACTGGTAGCATATAAATGGAGATTTATTTACCAGTTACACAGAAATCGCGTAAGTCTATGATTAGCTTCCCAGATGCATTCAGCTCTCACTATGTGCTCCGTAATTAACATTTGCAAACATCCTCACTGGACAAAGGTGATGTGAATGGTGTGAGTGAACTTGTTGTGAGCACATGAGCAGGCTGCTCAAACTCTTCTCCCCATCTCCTGCTCTGCAAACTTAGTTTTTGACACAGATCAGGTGTAAAACAGTAAGAAGTAAAAAAAAGCTGTAAAACAGTAAAAACTGTAAAACAGTAGGAAACCTCTACAAATCGTAAGTATTTTCTGCACATTAAGCTATGCCTTTACAGAAATATCTGTGCCTGTGTGTAGGTGTGGAGACTGGGCACTTGGAACAGATTCCTACAGCACTACACAGGTGTTACTCAGTGCTAGTGGCCTCCCTTCCATAAGAAAGACAACAGTGTTCTCTTCCTGATGCCTCTCTTAATTTTAGGACCGAAACCAACCAGAAGTGACAGACAAATATTTCCACGATGTGCCTTTTGATGCCCACTTTGTTTCGGAACTGTCCGAGTTTCACTCAGTAAGCAGCATGCCCGGAGTTGATGGATTTACTCTCAAGGTGGATGCTCTGTACAAGGTACGTACCACATGATAGCAGCCACCCAAAACTAACTTTTCCCAGCTACTTTGTGAGTTGTAGTCCCTGATTTCTGGGCCTGGAGAGGACAGTTTGTAACTCAGTAACTTGTTTGCAGAAGGGCACTCTTGGCATAGCTAGAATTGGACTAGAAATAAACAGTAGGGCCAGTGAAGACCCAAATTCCAGCACTGAAAATGGAGATGAGGAATGATTTAAGATTTTTTTTTTTCCCAAAGCACTCAGGAAAGAAGCTTTTTAAAAATATATTAATCACAGAATCATAGAATAGTTTGGGTTGGAAAGGACCTTAAGATCATCTCATTCCACCCCCCCTTGCCATGGACAGGGACGCCTTCCACTAGACCAGGTGACTCAAGGCCCCATCCAACTTGGCCTTGAACACCGCCAGGGATGTTTGTGAATTAATTATTGCCATTGTCAGAGACAAGACTAACATCTCACTTGGTGATAAACATTATGGCAGGTGCTGAGAAAACCATGCTGAGCTGTTAAGGATCAGGATGCAAGATGCAGCCAGCTCTGCCTTTACTTAAAATCACCTGATCCAAAAGCCATAAAGCACCATGTGTGCATGTGTCTTCTCTTTCTTCAAGGTGGAAGCTGGACACCAGTGGTACCTTCAGGTCATCTACGTGATCGGCCCGGAGAGCATGGCAGGGCCTCGTGTACAGCGCTCCCTCATTCACCACTGGAGACCACGTAGCCGCAGGGACCTGGTTGGTGCCGATGGGAGGCCAACGCTGGACGACTCCTTGATCTACGACAACGAAGGCGACCAGATCAAGAACGGCACCAACATGAAGTCACTGATCTTGGAGAGGGAAGAAGCTGCTGTCGCAGCCTCCTTCTCCCAAACAGGCGCTTCCCTGGGGAGCGCGTTTGCTGCTGTTGCCCTGCTGCTGCTGCTTCTGCTGGCTGGGCTTTGCATTCTCACTGGGAAACGGCGGAAGCTACGGCAGAAGCAGGAAGCAGCCCCAGAGGAGCATCCACTGAACACCAAGGTGGAGGTGCCCCGGGGAGCCGAGAGGTCAGCAGACAGCCGGTACTGCACCGTGCGGAATGTTAATGTGTGGAGGAAGAGCGGCAGGAAGGTGAAACAGGTGAACTTGGAAGTCAAAGTCCACAGCAATTTGCATGATGGAACGGAGGTTTAGTGGAGCACATGCTTTGGTTTGGTGAAGGCTTTTTATAAATATAAAAAACAAAAACTCACAAAATTAATCCAAAAAGGAAAAACTAACAGAAGTTCTGATTATGTACTCTGCTTGAGGAGGAGGAGCAGCTCTGTCTCAAATCTGCTCCCTCCCCCGCCATCACCGGGACTAAAGGCTGTGCGTGGATCTGATGTGGAGGGTGACCGGGATGTCGCTTCCCCCACTTCAGCTCCACTGTTCCCGGTGGAGAGAGAGAGGCGGCTGGTGCCCGCACCGGGGGGATGTAGTGCCACCCCTCAGCCATCGGGTGGCGCTGCGCGTCCGACAGAGGACGCCAGGCGCGGGGTTCATCATTAAGTCATCAAAGAGCGGCGTAGTATCTTAACGTCGTGTGAAAGGTAAATAACGCTATTTACAGGCATCGACTAAGGAGTTAAATGTTCAAAGCCCCTGTAGCCACCGAGTGGACAGAAGAACTCAAAGGCAGGGGAAGAAGCCTGCCCCGAGATCACATGTAACTCCCACACCTTGAATTGTAAAATCAAAATTTGATGCTGGAATTAAACTGGGAATGTTTATTTGACGAATGCTGAACATGCTGCATGAACATGGAGGGAATGGAGGAAATTGAAGACATCAAAGCCGGGCACAGAGCCACTATGTACTGGTCACACCTCATGGTGTGACCTAACACTCCTTCTTGTGCCAGGTTGTAAATCATTCACTGCCATAACCTGAAAATCAATATACTTTAATGCTGAGTGACTGGTTAATAGCGGTTGCGGGCATTGTAAAGCATTGATAGGGTGGGACAGGTTTGGGGACCAACACGTCTGGACCCCCCCCCTCAACAGCTCAACACTTCCCCATCACCTCCCACCCTCTGAGCCACCACCAGCACGGCCCTGGCTTTGACCAGAAGTGGTGGGGCCTCATTTCGGAGTCCAAAAGCACAGGATTCAGGCTCTGGCCCAGCCCCAGGGCCAGGGTTGAGTTCTGCAGCCAGGAAACACCCAGCTGGGTCCATGCTGCAGAGCCCCACTCTGGGTCTCAAGCACCAAAACAGCCTTCTGAGCCGCAAAACAACCCTGGTGGAGCTGCACCAACCTCCAGCTGCACATCCGTATGTTGTGAGACAACCCTTAGAGCCCAGACAGGGCGGGGGGATGACCTCGGGGGAGGACGGAGGGCACGGGGCTCCTTCCCCTCCGGGCTTTATTCCGTGAGGCCCCGAGCCCCGTCGCTCTTTGGTAAGCAGCCGAGCCGCCCGGGCACCGGCCCTGGAGTCCCCGCTGTGCCCCGCACAACGCCGCGGAACTGCCCCCGGTGCCCCATCTCCAGCTGGCTCCGAGTCCTGCGTTACCCTTTCCTGCCTGCAGACACTGCTTGCACCGACGCCGTCCCCCGGGGCGGGGTATTCACCCAGACGGTGAATAAAGAGGCTGGAGCGGGCGGGAGCTCTGACCGATACCGTCTGTCTCAGCCTCACACTCCTCCCCCAGAGCAGCACCAGGCAGGGCTTGGGGCTCTGTTTCAAGACTGCAGACACAACACTTGGCCTCTCCTCGGGAGCCCAAAAGCAGGCTGTAGGACCCCGGTGTCAAGCACCCAAACTGTAGCACTTAGTTTCTGAACACCATAATGGGCTGGCTAGACAAGCCTGGTGCCTGCACTCCAAAACACAGCACTTAAGTCTCTGTTTCTCAGCCTCCAACAGTGGCCCCATGAGCCTGTTTTTCAACGCTCAAAACATGGGAGTTAGTCTCCATTTCTGAGCCCTAAATCTGGCCGAATGAGACTGGTTTTGAGAGCTCTAAATGCAGCACTTAGCAGTTTCTTATGCACCGCAAAACTGAGTGATCCCTATTTCAGGCTCCTAAAACACAGAACTTTTAGTCACTTGTGCCTCAAGCTCCAACACTGGCCACATAAGCCTGGTTCTGGACCCCCCGGATTTAGTTATTCTCTGCTTCTGAGCCCTAAATCTGGCCAAAAGAGCCTTGTTCTGAATCCCCAAAATGGAGCATTTCAGTGATTTTTTTGTGTGAGCCCTAAAACTGGCCAAGGGAGTGTGTTTTTGAGCCCCTAAAATTGCAGGACTTGGTTTCTGATGCTGAGCAGCAAAAGGCAGGACTTGGTCTGCGTTTCTGAGCCCCAGTATTAGCCCAATGAGTCACCTCATTTCAAGAATGCATACATGTGACTTTGTTTCTAAGCTCTGAACCTGGGTTTTGAGCAGCAAAACGCAGGACTTACATGACCGCATGAGCCAGTTTCCAGCCTCCAACACCCGGGGCTTGATCTCCATTTCTGATCCCCAAATCTGGCCTTAGTGACCCCATTTCTAAGCCCCCAAATCGTAAGACTCCGTCTCTTGTTTCTGAGTCCCACACTCTCAGGGAGCTCGGCCAGGCCTCTGAGCCCGGTGTCCAGCCCTGCATGGCTCAACTCTCTTGGGGAGCTGGGCACCCCGACAACCACATCCCAGTGACACGGGGCTCGCTCCTCACCTCGCACCACTGACGGGTGCCGGTCCCAGCTCTCGGGCCCGGCGCTGCTAAGCCGTAACCCCCGCTGGAGCCCCAGACCGGCCCCAGTCCTGGCTGTGCTCGGGAAGGGGCCGGCAGACCGGCGGGCATCGAGGGCACCGGGCTCTGACCCTGTGGGTTCCTGCCGTCTGCCCTCTCATTCCCTGGCCAGTGGCTGTGCCATGAGCCGAGCTCTGTCCCCGAGCCCAGCGTCTCTCCCTCCCTCCCCGCTCAGAACACAAGGAGCGAGGTGGGGAAATACCCAGCCAAAGCCCCGGCAATACCCATTTCCATGAGGACCACTCATCTCTTCCCGTATAATCCCGGCTGCAGCTCTCGGGAGCGGCCCCGGTAACTTCCACCGTGACCCATCACCGCCCCTGGCGTCATGCGGAGCCGCACAGGGCCGGCTCTATGCAGTGACCCCCGTATGGAGCCCTCCGAGCAGCAAAGCCGGGAGCAGCCCGGCCCCGACGAACACGCAGAGTGTCCCGGCTCGGGTTTGTGTTGCCGGCGTTGCTGCTCTATCCCCAGGGAAGGGCTCAGCGCGTTCCCCATCACATCCCCACATCCCCACATCTTCCTCCGCAGACACAGGTCACACAAACACCGGTAACCTGAGGAACCGCTGTGCAGCACCAGCCCCGCCTGTCCCGGTCCCGCAATTCCTCGGCTGCTCGGTGCCGGGGGTCCCGCAGCAGGGTCCCGGAGCGCCGTGCACCGAACCGGCGTCCCGGGGCCGCAAACAGCCCACGGCCGTTCCCTGGGTATGGTGGGCACGGGGGTGCTCTTCCCATGGCCGACCCCAGCAGCAAGGAGCCGACTCAGCCCAGGCTGCTCACCCGACCTCCACTCTACACCCATCATCACATCTGCTCCTCTTCACCGTCCTTTTAATCCCTCTGCCCTCAGGTGCGGGTCCTTTCCATCATCCAGGAGGGCCACACCTGGGGGGCTGCACCAGCTGAAATACATGGAACAAACGAAGGAAAAGAAAGAAAAATGGGGGGAGGGAAGGTAGAAGAGAGAATTAAAAAGAAGAAAGACCCCCTTCCTCCACAATGTTTTATTTATCATTTTTTAGAACTGTTGCCTACTCTGGCAAATCCCTGTAACTAAAAGGAATATCTCTCAGAGCAGCCTGGGAATTGTCTTCCATCTATGCAGAGTACACTCCCTAAATCAGGATGGGGGTTTCTCTTCCATGTTCGCACAGTCACAGGGTCCTAAAACTGAACCATTCCAACAAAGCCCTGCAGCTCAGAGCCTGAAAGACAAGGGATAAGTAAGGGCAGATACTTCTGTGGGTTGGCAGACGGGGATTTACTTATCAGAATAATAAAATGGGATTTTGCCAACTGATCCTTCTACAGCCTCGTGCTTCTGTGCAGGATCTTTCACGTACCCCCTGTTTCCCAGCTCTGAAAACCCCGCACTGCTCTACTCTCTGCTTCCTTCCTGCTGGTGCAGCAGCAGCTCCCTGTTTTCTCTTGCAGAGGATTAGGGAAAAAAACCCCACATGAACGCAGTGTGAAGCCCCTGGAAGAAGCCAGACCTGTTTTACACTGCGTTCATACCTAGTTACCTAAACCTGAATTCCCTCTGTGCCTCTTAAAGACCCGAAATAGACTTCTATTTGAACAGAGATTGTCAGCATCTTCCCAATATGCTGGTTAGAGCTGCTGGAGCCTCTGCCTTGGGTACAATTCCTTACTACATGTCTGTATGCAGCGATCAGATTTGCAGCATCTCTTCCACTGGGTTAACCCCCCAAAGTTCCTCCAGACTCAGTTAAAGCCAAAGTTTCTCCAGACTCCACCTCTGAGATGAAGACTGTCAGGGCAGAAGCCACTGCCCGAGCACTCACAGTCCATCCATGAGTTGCACATCCCCAATCCAAGGCTTTTCCTGCTGGAACTGGGGGCCCTTTGCAGAGGCAGCCCCAATAAGCCTGTGAGTTCCCTTTTCCATTCCCTACTCCTGATTTTTTGGCCTGGGGCCTTTCAACAGCTTACTGGGTTCTTCCTCCGCTTCCATAGGGGCCATGAACTGTTCTTACCTTGTTTATTTGCAGCTCCTGCTGATAGTGGTAGCACCTTATCTTCTGGCTTGTGCTTCATCGGCAGAGCACGGGACACTACAAAAGGCCTAGACTTTGGATAAACATTACATGTTAACATTCTTCTTGCACTAACGACAAAATACAGCACATACCACCTTATAGGAAGACTGCTGAGAGAACAGCAATCCCAGCCAAAAGTGTGTCTAGGTGAAAGTCCACGACTTACGGGCTAAGTCTTCAGCAAATCTACCTGCTCATGCTAAGGAAGTAAAGCTGAGCAAAGAGCACGCTGAACACACAATATTGTAACTCTAAGGGACTCAGACCACTTAAAATTTACTTTTTTAACTAAATAAGTGGCTAAATAAGTCCTTCACCATCGGCATAGTTTGGTGGGTCTGTGTGCCTGCTCCTGAGCACAAGTTCCCACTGCGCATCCCCATGTGGGAGCTGTGACTTGGGGAAAGCACCAGCCATAGAGGCGAGCCTGACTTTGACACAGCTTTACTGTAAAGCCACTCTGACACCAAAGATTTTATTCCTTGAGGTTGGATGAAGAGCCTGCATTGAGCGGGTGTTTTTGTCTATGCTCGGTTGTTTTCTGATGTGTTCATCAATCTCACCTGTATTTCTCCCCCTAATTCTTCCTTAACTTCACCCGCCGTACCGATGAGGCTGGAGAAGGGAAATGTTGTGTGTGTGGTGTCTCATTTATATACCTTACATATGTACAGGTCCTATAACTGGGCGTCATACACATACACCTTAGAGAATCATAGAATAGCATTACAGGTTGGTTTGGGTTGGAAGGGATCTTAAAGTCCATCCAGTCCTAACCCCCTGCCACAGGCAGGGACACCTTCCCCTAGACAGGTTGCTCCAAGCCCCTGTGTCCAGCCTGGCCTTTAGCACTGCCAGGGATGGGGCAGCCACAGCTTCTCTGGGCACCCCTGTGCCAGCATCTCACCACTCTCACAGGGTAGAACTTCCTTACATCTAACCTAAATCTCCCCTCTATCACTTTATGGAAGCACCTGAGCACAAGTGAGCACAACCCCAGCACACCACCGGTTTTCAGCGTTTTTCTCATCCTCTGAGGAGCTGTTGAGCATCCCACAGGGTTTGCAGTGATTTCACAAGCAATTCTTCTCTGCCTGGTTTACCCCATACCCAGGGTTTTGGCGATTCAACAGTCAGCTACTGGGATATCAGTTTGACTCACACAAGGTAGTCACAAAGGACAAGGAATACCTGTGTTTATACCCAAACAGCCCATCACCCAGGTTTCTTCTGTAAGCACCATGTTATCAAACCCTTCTCTGAGCTCAGAATGTCCTGAATGCTCCACTTTACCTGCGCTATGCTGCTGATTCTGCTTTATCATTCCCCAGTGCTAAAACCATTGTCCCTGTACTGAAGAGCATCTCAGCTGGCACATTCACCTTGGTGGGGCTGCTCAAAGGGAAAAAAACACCCATAGTGCCAATAAAAGCAAGAAAACCCACTTGTGCATACATCTGGATGTGCACAGAGTCCTGGGCACCTCTGGTTTTACCCAGAGCCACCTCTAGACCCCATCTGTCATGTGTCTGTCCCAAGAAACAGCCCACCACTGCAATATTCAGAGGGTATTCAAAGCCAGTTCAAATGCCAATTGCTCCGAACGTCTGCAAACTCTCCATACACTTGCCTGGGAAAAGGGACAGTTGGGATTTGGTTGTTCAAGTCAGGTTTTGCTTCAGCAAACACAGCTAACCTGGGGTGGCGTTTGCTATTCTGCAGCAGGCTCAGGCCATGGTGCCCACTGTCTGCCTTGCTAAGGCTGAACATAACCCAGCAGCACATCCCCCTTTTTGCCAGGTTAATAATTCAAATGAGTCTGATTTTGGAAGCGCTGGCACCCAGGCTATGGCCAGCAGGCCAAGGATGCTGGCCCTCTGCCCCGCTGCCAGCATTAATCATTGACCCTGCAATTAGCACTGCCTCCATATAAGTGCTTGGGATGGGTTTCCCAGCGCTGCTTTTCAGCAGGAGGAAGGAAACCATCCCCAACATGAGGGCAGCTCTCGCCCTGTTGCTGCTGTTAGCCGCTGTGCATGCTGAGCACCGAGGTAAGGGCATCTACCAATCACCCCTATGGGGCTTTGCTCTCCCTCAGGGACAAGGAATCCATCAGCTCCACATCCAGTGCCAAATCATTGAACAGGAATCCGAGAGAGGGTTGGGAAAGCATGGGGTGATGTTGTGGTACCTGGGAATCCTCTTTGGGGCGATGCTGGAGGAGCTGGGAGGGGAAGATGCTGTGGTTGGAGTGGAGGGAGAGGAGAGGACAGCATCACAGGGCTTCTCTTCTCTTTCAAGTGAAAATGAGATGTTCTGACCCCTCCACAAGCACCATTTGAGTGCAGAACCCACCCCTCCGGATGACAAGGGTGCCCTGTACCACCCGTTGCTCTGCAGGGATCTCCCACCTGCCAAAAAGCCCCAAAACTCACTTCTCCTGAATGGCTTTCTGATGATGACATGAAATGCAGAGGGCTGGCACTGGCACAGGACTGACAGCACTGATCCCCTGAGGAAAAATAACCATGTTTTAGCCCATCTTCCTCTTGCTCCCCACTGTTACCAGCCCTGCAAAAGCCCAGCCACCCTTTCTTTCCCACCAGAGCAATGTGACCTTTGCTGTAATGCCACATAACCCCTTGGGTTTGGGGACATGACCCTGCTCCATGCTGTAATACCAGTAAATACTGGTATCAGTATTTACCCTGCTGGTATCAAAGTCTAACCAAGGTGCATCATAGCAAAAATCAATAGTGCTTTTCCAGGGAAGAGAGAGTCACTGGGGATGTCTCCACTGCTGCGTGCTCCTGACCTCCATGGTCCTGTCTCCAGAGCTCCAAACCCTGCCACAAAAGCCATCAGCATGCACTGCAAATACCCAGTAATCTATTTGGACAAGCACGTAGTGCTTGGAGCACGGTTTGCGGTGGTGTAGCATCCCTCATTCCCATGCCGGTGCCAGGGAGGGAAGTGGAAAGCGAGAGCAAAACAAGGGTTCAAGTGGGAACAGATTGTTCCTCGAATTATCGTTTTCCCTGACAAAAAGCAAAAAAACCCCGTTATTTTCTGTAGGAAACTGAAGGAGAAACATGGCTTTGTTGCCACCCAAAGAGAAGGGCACAGGAGGTGGCGCTGCAGGGGAAAGCAAAGCCAGCATCTTCCCAGCTCCCAGCCTGGTCCCAGCTCCCCAGCCACTGCTCAAGGCACAGATCCTGCTCACAAATCCTTCTTTTCCTGCCCTTACAGGTAGAGCTTATGTCCGGGACAAAGTCTGCCAGGAGTTTAAGACCCTGGGGAAGGAGAACTTCCGAACCCTGTAGGTACCTCCTGCTGTATTCACCCTCCCAGGACACACAGCACCTTATCCAAGGCAAAAAAATAATAAAGAAAAATAATACTAGGAAGGGAAAATTTATTCCCAAGCTGATTTCCAAGGAATACGCTGGTATTCCTTGCAGCACCACAGCTGCTCCTGCTGTCCTGCACCGGCTGGTGGTGTTAAACCTGCTTTGGCAGAACAATGCTGCAATGTGAGTTTCGTTTCATGGGAGAGGAACGCGCCACCAGCTCATCCCCCCCTTGCTCCCTGCCCCCAGGACCATCATTGCCAACAGCAGGAAATACTCCAACGCCACCTTCGAGGAGATCAACCACCTTGTCCATGAAATCGTCTCCCTTGCTGAGACCTGCTGTGCCGACGGTGCCGACCCCTCCTGCTACGATGCTGGGGTGAGATGGACAGAAATTGGGTGATGAACCCCAAAACCAAGGATGGGATGGGATGGGATGGGGTGGGATGGGGTGGGATGGGGTGGGATGGGATGGGATGGGATGGGGTGGGATGGGGTGGGATGGGATGGGATGGGATGGGATGGGATGGGATGGGATGGGATGGCTCCTAGCACATAACCTCCTCTCCTCCCCACAGTCCTCAGCTCTCTCAGCCAAGTCCTGCAGCGAGGGCTCACCATTCCCAGCTCACCCCGGCATTGCCGGCTGCTGTGCCCATGAGGGACTGGAGCAGAAGCTGTGCCTGGCTGCACTGCGGCACCCGCCCCAGGAGCTGCCCCGCTACGTCCAGCCCTCCAACGAGGAGCTCTGCCAGGCCTTCAAGAAGGACCCCAAGGACTTTGCCGACAGGTCTGCCTGGATGGGGTGGCACTTGTGACACCCAATTGAGCTTGAGTTTATCCCACCAAGCCTGGTCGTGTCCCTCTGCCGTCGCTGCTGAGGCTCTTGGTGGCCATGGGGCTATCAGTGCATCAGGGTAAAAGGTTGTGGTGTCCTGCAGCTGCCCAGGCCCCAGGAATGGGATTTAACCCAAGGGAGGAGGGGTGCCATTGTCTGTGCAAGTGGCTGCAGAGGAGTCACCAGGCTACTCAATGGCTTGGTGCCACAGGCCAACAGAATGGGTGGTATCTGGAGACAGCTCCCATTCCCTGGCAGCCCTAATGCCCCAAATCCCCAGACTTCCAGTGCCTAAAGGGGCCAACAAAAAATCTGGAGATGGGCTTTTGGCAAGGGCCTGTAGGGACAGGACAAGGGGGAATGGCTTTAAACTGACAGAGGGGAGATTTAGATTAGGCATTAGGATTATTAATTATCAACTATTATTATAATTATTAATTATTATTAATTAGTTCTTCCCTGTGAGGGTGCTGAGGCACTGGCACAGGGTGCCCAGAGAAGCTGTGGCTGCCCCATCCCTGGCAGTG
>JBCJKH010049909.1:0-20537 GCA_039877255.1 Loriculus beryllinus | reverse complement strand
TTGAGTAAAGTAACTTGCCGTAAATGAGTTTTACTTCATTGCCATCCATATCTACTCTGCAGAATTGTGACGGCCTGTTTAGTGCCTCTGGAAATGTAAGATCTACATAAGTTGAATTTTCTACTTAAATGCTTTATTGCCAAACCTTCACCCCTTTATTCTCACAGAGGGCTGGGGCAAATTAATTTTCCAGGCCTCTTTCATGCTTCATGAAAGAACAGAAGCCTACAATTTCATTTCTAGTGACTTTTTTGCATCAAGCTTGGTTATATAAGGTTATCTGTTCTGTAGTGATCTATCATGCATAAAACAGATTAGATGATCTCATAATCTTATCTGTGTGAAATTTATGGAGGAAAAAAGCGCCACAAAATATTCTTCATCTCCTTTTGCACATAACCTTTGAATAGTTACAAACTCTTCCAAGGCCATGCAAGATAGGCTTTCCTATTTTATATGCTTTCTAGGCCATCATGTATGTCAATTAATTTGTTGACTGGCTGAAGAACAGTAGTAGTTAACAGGAGGGTTTGGTTCCATTCCCTAACATATGATCTTAAGCCTTCAACCTCATGTTTGAAAGGCCTTTCAAACATGTTTTTATTTTTTTAAGATGCTATGATTAGGAGTAGTTAGTTTGGATTAATTAAATTTATCCTACAAATGTTCATAGAAAAACGCTTTCACTGTTTCCACCTTTTGCTAAGACGCTGTCACGGTCTTGACAAGAGTGTTGCTATAGCTCAGTCCACTGACTTAATTTGCCCTTTCCCATGTGCTGCTTGCCACAGTCCTGCCTTCCTCTGCTGTGCTGGCAGTAGCGCTTCTGCGCTTGTGTACACTCCTCTTCCTAGTCTTAAGCTAGTGCAGTACCTTGAACCAGTTTGCTGTCCTGGCAGAAGGAATGGGATGGGACCTGCAGAGTTCACACTTCATTTCACAATAGATTTACAGCCTTACAGTACAGGTCCCTGCACCTGGTTTTCCTAGTATTTATTTGCAGAATTTAACTGTCCAGCTACTAACTTTTTGGGCAGATAAGTACCTATTCCCCTTTATCCAGTGCCTCGAAAGAAACTAGTTGAAGCGTTCTTATGCTTTGACAAGAAATATAAAAATGACAGCGTGTGATTGTGGGGTTTTTTTAGGCAACTCAGTTAATGAGCATTTGCTAGAAGAATACTTGGTATGCAATTGTGATGGGCTAATATACCTTGTATTTGTAGTTCGGAAAATCTTGCTGCTCATTCTGCAGAAAGTTCTATATGCTGAATCTGTCAGGAAATAAAGAGTGTTAGTCTGCCTAGCACTGTATGTAGAGGTGGAGTTAAGCTCAAAAGAAGTGCTAAGATCTGTTATTTTCTATGAGTGTGTAAGGTATGTTGTAGAGTATTTTAATGATGAGAAATAAAGTATTTGCATTTCACTAGTATTTCTTTTGGTTGCCATCTGTACTCTTTAGGGGATTTTTCTGTAGTTAATATTGCATTTCTTGTTTTAAAATATTTTTTAATGTATTTTTTAATAGCTCACTGGAGTCCTAGATGATTGTTTGTGTGACATAGAAAGCATCGATGACTTCAATACTTTTAAGATCTTCCCCAAAATACAGAAACTGCAAGAACGCGATTACTTCAGATATTACAAGGTACAATTAGAATGGTATTTTCTTGAATAATTTAAATAAAATCCAGAAAATATAGGGAGGATTACACATTAAATCAACTTGTCTGTATTAAGTTGTCTTTCAGAAGCCAACAGCTCTTTAATTTGATTGTAGCAGGTTTTCAGTCCCTGCCAGTTACCTTGGTAGTAAGTTGTGTTTGCTGTGTTAATCCTGAAGTCATTGACAGTAAATCATGATTACTAATAAAGGCAGTATCTTTGTACTGCTGCATCTAGAAAGGATTGTATATTAGCAATTTTCTGACAGCATGCAGTACTTGTTTTCTAAGAAACCTGCATAATTTGGAGCTGAAATATTGTAGTGATTTCCTTTTTTTTACAAGTTGCTGTCTTAGTTCTAATTTTAGTATTTGCTATCTAGAGAACTGTTATTCCTTTGATAAACTGGTAAAAGTACTCAATTTTCAAGTAATAACAATTTGCAATGACTTTAAATACTGTTTGTCTCTGTATTAGACTAATAAGAAAAATAAGACTTTGAAGCCTGGTACTTCTCTTTTCAGATATGTTTAGCTTGAAAGTTGCTGGGTTTTAATTTTGATTCTTCTCTGTCAGGATGTAGCAAGCTGTCAAGCTGATTGGGTATCAGACAAGCATTACACTCACGCAAGATAGGGTTATGAATGTGAGGAAGGGCAAAAAACTGCTAAAATCTTCCTTTTCTAGTCTGAGCAAGCAGTAATGTGTAACCTCACCCTGAATCAACTCCTGCTGTATGGTACAGTTCTAACTTCACTTTTCAGGAAAACAACATATGTGCAACTTCAGTGATAATACATCACATAGTAGCAGTAATTAGATTCTCCAGAAGCACCAGAAAGATACAAAACAAAGTATTTGAAGGGGATGAGCAACAGGTATATGGGTTTCATACAACAGTAACTTCATCCTATAAGTCCAGAGCTAATCTTAATTTCAACAGTGGTGCTGCAGACCATACTTTAATAGTGTGTTATACAATCCTACCCCATCTTCCTAATGAATGGGCAATTATGAGGGCCAATGTGCAGTCCACCCACACCATACCTTACTTACTACTTCCGGATGTGACAGGGAAGAATTTGTGTTGAGCAAGCAAACTGAGTAAGTCACCTTTTTTCACCCATTCCCTTCTGAATAAGCAACAGAGGGGTTTTTTTTATGTCCCTGCAAAGAATCATGAAACTGCTATTAAGCACATAGGTGCACGTGGAAATTGTGAGGGTAGGCAATGATCTTCTAGGTCAACTACAGTGTAAGTAAATACTGAGTAAGCATAGGGGAAGTATACTTGTTCTGGGTGTGAAAACACTCCTACTCTGAAGTAATTTAGTTTGTAATGGAATTTAGATCATGAACATTTCTAATTACCAGCCACAGTGTTTCCACTGTGTTATATTCAACAGTCATATAATACTGAATGGACTAATTAATTTTTATTTAAAGGATGAAGAAAACTTCTTTTTTTTTAAACTCTTGCTGAAATTGTGCTGAGTGATTTCTAGATAGTGGAAGACTTCTCAATGAATGAAAGGAATAAAAAAATTTTGTCGGTGTATAGGTTTATACACCAAAGCATGCAGACTATGGAAGCCTCATGATAACAAGTCTAACTTTTAATCTGTGACAAGTATTGAATAATACTCTGAATTATAATAATGAAATGAATACTTCACACCATGAAAAAAGCAGAAGTTTGATGTAGTCAGTGAATGATGGGTATTGATTAAAGTACAAGTGCTGTACAACTTCAGTTTGTCTCAGATCTAGGACTGGTATATTTGCAGGTGTTCTTTCTGAATTAATCTGCACTTTAGACAGCAGTATTCTTTTATTTACAGTTTTCTCTGTGTAAGAAGTTACTGCATGAGTTGCTTGTATCTTCCTAAGTTGTTAGCATTTTTTTGGTGTTGGAGTTTACTTTGGATGAGGTTGTAGTCATACTATGTCAGCTGGTCTTTTTCTGTCAGAAATTGGTGGGAGGGGCATGTTTTATGTATTGGGTCTTATTGTGAAAGTGATGTAAAATGTAACACTTTGTGCTTTATTTAAAAAAGATGATGAGTGAACAGGTACAAAATGTTCTAGAACACTTCTTTTTTCCTAGGGATGATGTTTATAGAGTGACAAGAGGAAAGGGGGATGAAGCAACCTAAAATCTCTGCTTTTAATGTATCTGTGCTAGCATGGCTTGAACTGTAACTAGAAGATAGTTGTCATCACTTCTAAGAAGTCATACCATCTGTTGAATGTCTTGTTAGAGTTTTTTTGACTGAGGAATCTCTTTAACATTTTAAAGCTGGATTTACAATTCCCAATCGTGCTGAATAAGTACATCGAAATGGGAACCTGGAAAACAGTCTTTTCTTCACATACTCTATAGCAATTAACTTGTACGTGTGTGCTGAAAATAGAGAGAGAACTTACTTGCCGAAAAGTTTGGTAGAGGAATTTAGTATAATAAAGGAGAGATGAGCAAGTCAAGCATTACGTTTTAGCCTTTAGGGATCTCTTGTGGTATTGACCGAACACTTGAAGAGGGAATTCTTTTTGTTTTACCTTAATTTGGGTATGTAGTATCCCAGAACAATTTATCCTTCAAGGAGCAGAAGTTGTGTCTTTGTTTCAGGTCCATAGTTTTGCTTTTTTATTTATATTTATATTACTTTTATTTATTAATAAAATATAAATAGAGTAGACTAAGGAGAGTAAAATCTGGCTATAACTCATCTCAGATTCTTCATACTGTGCCAGTTTTGTATCAGAGGCATATTGATCTAGGTTCCCTTATATTTAGTATATGATGTATAATGCCAGGCAGAAAAAAAATAATAATGAAAGAAAATTAATTAAATTCAGGCTTTTTTATTGCTGGGTCTCAGGTTTGACAGTTCAGTGACTGGAGCCATTTGGCTTCTGTTACTGTATTCCCCCCTAAACCAGGCCACTTAGAGTGGGTTTTATCACTGATGTTTCTTTGTGTAAGGCTGGTGTAAAGGAAAGCTGGGATTTTTATTTGGTTTTTTTTTTCTTCACTGATTTTTCACGTTGACAGTCTGAATATAGTAAAGTGGTTTAATCTCTTGCAGTGTGGTATGTGCTAATATATGTGGTACTTCTTGCCTTGATTGTGACATGTCACGAAAAATAGGAGCGCTAATCATCACAGGGTTTGCTGGTAATGTTTCTGAAGTGGTTTCTCTTCATTATTTGTGTTTGTACTATATCAGATCCCTAATTTGAGTACATTATGATACTCATTCTTCCTTGACTTGCTACGATGTGTAGTAATGATTGCCTGTTTTTTATTTTTTGAAATCTGAAATCACCCAAGCACTTGTTTGAATTAGGAATCTTGTGCACTAGTCTGTCCTACATCAAATATATTTTCTTGATCCGTATAGTACGAGTACAGCTGATTGCAACTACAACCATTTTAAAATAGCGTATGACTGATTTGCCTTCATTTTAGTGGTTTATTTACTGCTTTGAAGTTAGTGGTAAGAGATTTAATTTGTGCTTTAATATACTATGTATTTGTTTCCATTTAAGATCATTATCACTAACCACTCTACTGCAGCAAACTTCATCTTATGTAATCAGAGGGAGAGTACTTCAACCAACCGACCAGACTCCCACAAAACCCTCAAACTTGAATTTAACACTTTTTCTTTGTATTCTCTCCTTTAATTTTTAAGAGTTTCTTAATCCTGAGAGCTCTTTTTTTTTTTCTTTCTGCCACCCACCCCCCCCCAAAAAAAAAAGAAGTCTTATGTGTCAATTTTAACCTTTTTCTTTTGTATGTTTAGGTCAACCTGAAGAGACCATGCCCATTTTGGGCTGATGATGGCCATTGTTCTATCAAAGATTGTCATGTAGAGCCTTGTCCTGAGGTATGGATCAAATAATATCAAATAGAAAAAGGTTATTTGTTTAAAAATTTTACAAATTTTCAGCATCTATTCTAACTATATTTACTAATGAGAACTTAAATTTAAATAAGTGACAATAAAATTGTTTTCCATTTCAAAAGCAGAAATACAACCAAAGTATTTTAAAATCTTAGCTAATTTACCAATAAAACAAATAACTTGAAGATTAAGTATTCTAAGCTCTAGCACTGTTTTGGGTATAACAAGTTGAAAAGGGTAAAGGAGCAAGTTAATTATTTAAAACCAAGTTTACTTTGATCTCTGTAGGAATGATATTTAATTTGTGGATTTTAATCAGGCGTGAAGATTTCTATGAACAGTCTAAAAACTGATTTATTTTTTTGTTTTCAGAGCAAAATACCAGTTGGAATTAAGGCTGGGAGCTCTAATAAGGTAAATAATCATTTGTTTGCTAAGTTCTCACTGATTTTTTTTTTTTTTTTAACTTAACATTACGGTAGCTGTGTTACTTTTTATTACAAACCTTCAGTCTTGGCATAGTGATGAAAATGTTAACATAACTTATCAGTTCCTGTATGTGGCTTTATGTTTTTAACTTTTATGTATAATAGTGTTTCTGGCATACCTGGTACTGTTGTATCATTCTGAGTCAAGCTATGACAGGCTCTCAATCAATGACAGGCTCTCAGTCAATGAATGAATGACCAGGGACATCAGTACATGGCCACAGGGTGCCTGATACAAAATTCTTTTTTCATTTTCAATACAGGCCACCTTCTATAAAGCCACAGGCTAAGATGCACAAAGGGAATAGCAGTGCAGTCTTTTGTAAGCATCATGTACAACCACAACCTCTAATATTGAAAGAACCTGAAGGATTGCATGTAGTTTTGCCATATTTAATCCTGAACAGGTCATTAGTCTAATTAGTCTAAAGACAATATATGTTCAAGTGATCAGTGCAAGCTTAAGTAGTCAATTTGTGCTGCTGGCATTTAATGGCTTCTCTCCAAGTGATCCTTCCTAAATCAGCAAGTGCTATTAGCAAACCCAAGGAAGTAAAGCGAGTATGTACATACGTCTAGAAAAGAGGTCAAAGCAGAAAGATCAACAGCCCTTTTCCACCCCCAGATCCTAAACACAGTGCCCAAGAGTAAGGATTTTAGAAGTTAATGGGATAATAGTGCCCATATGAGAGATCTTCCTGTTGAGTGCCTTGGCTGTGTTGTAGATTCTTACTTTTGCTCAACTATCATATCCCCACCCTACCCAGTACTTTCTGCTGGAGAGGTGTAGTTGATGTTTGCTTACCTGAGTGTGGTTCATCATATCATAAATGACCATTAGCATTAGGTTTAGACTTTATGCCAAGAAAAATTGCCAAAGATAGATGAAAGGAATACTTTATTGTGATTTGATGACTTCTGTGTTCTGCTGTCATAAAGAGTGCAGGCAAGTCTGGCCAAGCTTTAGCTCAAGAGGAAGTCTTATCTACTGTTTATATATACATTGTTAAGCTCACTCAGAAGTAAAGTGTGCCTCTTTCTTTAAAGGTTTATGCTGACTGGAGAAGAAACATCTTTCTCATTGACATGGTTTAAATGTCAGACTTTCACTGTTTCAGCACAAATAGCAGTACTTGTTCCGGAACATCTTTGGCACTATCTGGGCAGAAGATCTTGAGTTTTTGAGGTTTTAGTTTGGTTTGGTTTTTTTTTATATTGAGACTATTCTCTTTCAAGCTTTATTGTAGAGAAACTGACTTCTGAATCTCTAAAAAGGCATTCCAAGACTTTAAAGACTGTTTTAGAAAGGATTCTTCTCACAGACATTTGAACTTCCTCATTGATAATCTTGAGAGCCATAGTAAAGATGTGAATTAATAGCTGTAAGGTATGCTGTTCTTCAGATACTTTGCATGGGCATATCGAATTCAACTTTGGAAGTTACAAATCAGCCACCTTTTTCTTTCACCATAGTAAAGGAACTGGGATAGCTTATTTGGGAGTCTATCATTTGCTGGTATATTTGCCATAGTAGTTTCTTTTGAATTGCCTTCTAGGTGTTGCAGCCAGCTACAGTACTGAAAATTTGGCAATTCCATACCTTTAATCTGTGACACACCAAAGACACTAGTATCTGTTGCTTGTCTGTAAGATAATTAAATATTTCTGCAGGAAAGTTGTCATCAGGGCTGATTTAAATCTTAGCTACACTGTTTTCTTACTTCTTATGATTCAGTTCAAGGTCTTTCTTGGAGCCACTTAATATCCGTTTTAAGGAAACATCAGACTCATCTTAGTATGAATTTTTTGTTTCAATGCCTATGCAAGTACTGTGCTATTAGCCTGTTCTTGGTCCATTTGGGACTGTCCTGCATCTTGTGGATTATCCATTAAGTGTTAGTTTAGGAGGGGGAAAAAAAAAAATAAAAGGTGTGTTTTCTCTTGGGTAGATACATGTCCAGTTGGTCTCTTTGGTCCTACCAGTGTCTGCCTTGAAAGGTGAAAACGTCAAAGGCATCTTTTTAATAATGAGAGATACAATCTCTTGAGTAGATGTGCTCAGGGTAGAATCCTGTGGAGTTTGTCTGTGGTCTTGAGTGCTTGCCTTCTGTTCAGTTTTCCATTGCATTGATGAGTTTGTAAACTTCTAGCTTTATTTAGGCTATTTAGAGGCATTTTTGTTTGTTTGCTGAACAATGGAGAGAGTAGTTCTTTTGGAAGCTCATCAAGCCATAAGGACCAGGGTTACACTTGCAAAGCTTCCCTGCAAAAGTGCAGCTAGCCATACAGGATCTATTTAATTCTTGTAACCAAGATAAGCTTTTTGAAATGGTGCTGGAGAGGCACAAAGTAGTTTCCCTTTCAATAGTCCTGTTCTGTTTGACTGGTGAACGTGTTTTGGGAGAATAGACGTTACAGTAGCTGTCATGACAGCTGATATATTAATTTTGGAAGCAGGGATTGGGATGCAGTAACTCAAGTTACAGTATTTAACTTAATACTTTTACTTCCTGCCCACCTCTTTTCTGTTTTCTTCCAGATACTGCTCTTACAAGACCCTGTCTTGGCAGGAGCAGATACTTTGTCTAAGTCTAGTCAGTAATCAAAGAGCACTGATCTGATAGTTATTGCTGTTGAGCACTGGAGAACAGCGAGGACTGGATGCATGTTTTGAGACTTGAATGTTCATTCTGTTTGAAACCTTCTATTTAGGATTATATTCTTGGCAGTAATTTTTTTTCACTTCAGGGTAGGGTTTGGTTTGCAACTCTAGACATGCAGAAAGTTTACTTCAGCATCTCAGTATGTAATTTCATCAGCAATATCTGTTTCATTCCAGGTCAGATCTGTTCTTTGTTCATATTTTGCCATTTGACATCCATATGATGCTAAAGAATGAGCTCCCACACCTGGCAAATCCAAGAAAATTGAGTGAGAAGTTCATTCTAGAGTAAATATTTCTTATGGCAAGGCCACTACTAAGACTTAAATTGTTGGGGTTTTGTAGCTTTAAAATACTTGGGGGTTTATTCACCTTCACTTCTTGGTCTTCAATTGGTTCTGCTGTTTTTCCTTGTGCTGGTTCTGGCAAATGCATTTTTAAAGGAAGTCATCTTGCCTACTCCTCTAAATTATTTTAATTAAGTCCTTTATTTTTATTGACAAGTATTGTGATACATACGTATTGTACTAGTGCTTTGCCTCTGGCATCTTGACCACAAGTCTGTCTTCAGATATGAACTATTCCTTTTCCTTTTAAATTTATCAAATTATTATTGTTGTTTTCCAAAGGGTTGACCAAGGCCTTTAGCTTCTGGTTTTATTTTCAGCTAGTCTTGGATAATAATCCTTCATGTCAGCATGTATGTGCCCTGAAGTGAAGGGAAGCTAGCAGTTTAGCTTTATGGAAGCTATCAGTTACTTTAATAAGTTTATTTATTTCTTAAGGACTGCGGTAACATAGAAATCCATGTAAACCTAAGGCTCAGTCTGAAAATGCAAACGCTCATACAAAAAAAACCCACAACCAGCCAACCAACCCTGAAAACGCCCAACTCCAAAATCCCCCCAAAAGAGGAAGTTTGGTTTCTTTATCTTTTCAGAGAGCACTGATGCTACCTGTTATGTTCCAAAACTATCAAAAGGGTTTTTGAGCTTTAAGATGACATGCTGGACAAATCCCCTGCTGACATAACTATGCTATTGTAGAATAGTGGAATCAAATCTTTAATTCTTCAAATGCTTTCCTTAGAGATATTCTAGTAGTAACTCTATTTTAGTAGATTACTTTTTAAGAAATACTGTAGAATCAGGGTTCAGCTTAAATACTTCAATTCTGGCTTTCAAATAACCAAAATCTGAGTGCAGCCTGAAAAGTCTGTCTTCAAACCTGTGCATGCCAATGAATAGGATTAAGTGAAACATGAAAGAAAAATGGCCAGACATACTGAAATGACCAATGCCACTTGGGGTATGACACTGCTTGTCTTCAGGGTCTTTTTGTAAGACTGTAAATAAGTATCTGAAACACTTCAGAACTCCATTTATTTTAAACAGAAAGAAAAGGCAAATGAAACAAAATTTTTACATATTTAGCTGAATTTTTTGTGGTAGTTAAACCCAGAAAGTGCAATGGGTTTGATAAAATTAGTGAAGAAAAAGAAATAAGAAATGTTCCAGAATTATTTACTGCATCAAGAATCTGAGAATCTTCCCTAATATTTGCCAGTTCACTGCTAAACCTAGAAATACCTTTCACATCACCTGTTCTCAGAGAATTATATGTAATTCATTTACATATTAAATATGAACTTTCTTCCAGTATTCAAAAGCGGCAAATAATTCCAAAGAATTGGAAGACTGTGAGCAAGCTAACAAACTGGGAGCAGTTAACAGTACTTTAAGGTATGCTGTGATTAACAACAACAGTACAAAAATTGTAACCGAGGAGCATTTAATTTTGTCTGGTTTTTTGCAGTGTGCTAGTTTTTGTTCTTCATTCTTTCCATAACTCATTAGAAAGTAAATGTGAAATGATGCAAGAACATCTGAAGGTGTTATGTGATGAGTAGACTTCTTTTAAGTACACTTTGATACTATTTGCAAAAGGTGAAAAAGGTATCTTACAGCATCAAGACTTAGAGGAAATTTGCAAATAACCCTACCTTTTTTTTCTACTTTTTACCAGTGTCAGTCTTAGTTCTTGATGACTGTGCTGGATTAAGAAGTTCTGTCCTGCTCTGTCCCTCTGTTACATTGATGTGCCTGTTTGTGATTATTCAGTGAACCAGGTCAGGGAGCTTGTTGAGTTACTTGTGTTGGCAAAGTTACTTTTTGGCTTGGATCAGTTCCCTGATCTTACTTGTTGCATGGCGCTGTCAAGGTTGGGTGGGAGGAATTCTGCAGGATGGTGTTGCCCCTGAGTAGGAAAGTGTGTGGAACAGCACTTAGGAAAACTTGCATTCTTCTAGATTCCCCACCTTTCAAAAGCAGAAATAGAAAAATCAATTCTTCACTGTTGATGAAGGGGTGTAGTGCCTTTGGCCACAGATTTCAGAAGTTCTGCCTGATAGAAATGTTGAGCACTCTTTCCTCTGTCATCTGACAAAATGAGACTGCTATGAAAGAGTGACTGCTTCTGCCTGGTTTGCGGTGTTATAAACCAAACTGGGCAGAGCGCTTACCCAAGGTTTTTTAGGAGAAGTAAGAAGCTATTAAATTTCCTCCACTCCTGTAGGGCAAAAGAATATGAGATTAAGTACACATACAAAGAGATAAAGAGAATGTCTTTTACAAGAGTAAGATAGACAATTAAAGCTGGGAGAGGATCCTGCAAGTGCAGGAAGAATTTGTGCAAACCTCCATGTTCTCTGCCTAGCAGTGCATTATCCTCATGGTTTTGGATTAATTTTTTTGATCAGCTTTATTACTTGTGATTAGGAAATCTTGCCTGCTAGTAATGACTGGAGGAGTTCCTCACTTAATGCCAAGTATAAGTGTACTGTTGTGATTTGGCAGAAGGTTGGAAACGTATTGTGTTATAGAGTTGCCTGTGTTTGTAGAATTGAGTTAGTACTAATTTTATCAAACAGAATAGGTTGTTTTCATTATTTCAAGGTGCTTCACTGCTCTCTGGAGCAAAATTCCCAATCTTAACTTAGCTTACATTTTGCTGTCAGTAGTGTGGCATCAGTAGTTCTGTGCTGCATAGAAGAAAGCATTCAGCTTTTGCACTGTTTGTATTTCATAGCATGGGAACTTCAAAGTACTTGTCTCAGGTACAGTACCCCTTTGAAAATGGAATACCATTATTTAAAAGGCTTAAGATAAATCATATTCATAGCATAATTTAGCTTAGAAGGGGCTTTTAGACATCCAGTCTTCCACTAAAAAGCAAGGCTAACGATTGTAGATCTCATTGAAAGTACAGGTTATGAAAATATGATTATTCCTCCTCTCTCCCCTGCCCTAAGTGACAGCTGCTAAAGGAGTATTTTGAAGTGTTAAAAATGTATGCTATGAAAGTATTTTACCAAGCTCCTTCTGAAGGAAGTCGCTGTTGCAGCACAGTTTGTTCAGATAATGATGGTAAAATCTTTCTTGCTGTCTTAACATGAAGATGACTTTTAAAGTATTGCAGTTGATGCCTGTTTGAATCTCTGCAACTGACAAGCAGTAACTTGATTTATTCTTGAGTCTCAGATACAGTAATTCAGAATGCAGTTTCAAGTTAACTGCTGTATGTGGATTGTGTTACTTTCACTAGGTCTTATTGATGTTGTTTATTTAAAAGTTTAAAATCAAATATATTTTTTCACCCTCAGTAACCAAAGTAAGGAGGCTTTCATTGACTGGGCAAGATACGATGATTCACAGGATCATTTTTGTGAACTTGATGGTAAAAACATTTAAGCTTTCTCACAGTGCTTGTTTTATTGCTGTCGTTTAAAAAACACAAAACATTCCAGTTTCTCTGCATATAACTGTTTTAAGAAGTTTTAATTTTGTGCTAAATGGAAATGTGACAGTTCATATCATCTTACATGCAAAATATGCAATTTTTTTATCGGGAGCATTCGGTAGTCTACACAGTGCACATTCACTGTTACCTCCTCTTGGTATAGTGAACAGGAGACTGATGGAAATAAAAAAGATAAATGGGAGGGGTTAGCATCTAATTTTTAAAAATCTTCTCACAAAAGAAATTACATCTGGCACAAATACAACACAGATTTCTTGCAGCTGATTGTTTTTTGCTACTGTATTATTTTTGTTGCTCTTCTGTCTATGCTTAGACTGAGTTTGTTCCTCCTTCAGCCTTGCTATGTTTCCGAATGATCTCTGCACTAAATTCACCTGTTATCTGAAAGAACTTCCTTATTGTTAAAACATTAGGATACTGGATTGTGTCTTCCCTCTGCTTGCATATGTAAATCTTTTTATTTGCTTGTAATGGTCAAAGCTCAAAGGAATGTTTTTCAGAAAAACATGAGAATTGCCAGGTTCAGGAATTACTGCTAAAGGCCTTTCTAATAAATACCTTAAAAAGCTTACTATGCTAGGAAGACTTAGAACATAATAGAAAGTGTTTTAATCTACCTTTAGGCTAATGTTTGGAGTCACCTGAGAAAGTAACAGCTGTAGTGGACTTTCCAACTGCAGTTCTCTTTTAGCACTTCTGCTGTGTCTCATCTGTGAAAGTTTTCTATGTAAGCTGTATCTGTAATAAACAGTCGGTAAGCATTACTGTGGATCTGAACTATTACATGCAATAAGCTGCAGTTCTCTCCACTGTCTTCAAGCTGCCTGCTTACGTTTTCAAGAGGACTCAGTTGAGAAAGGTATAGTTTAGGAGCATTTCTTTTAGAAGTAATACTAACCAAAGTGATTCCTGGTTATAACTCCATCTCTCCTTATGTCGTGCCGTGCTGAAGGGGGATGTACTGCCTTCAGCTGTGTTTTTCCAGTGCATTTTTTTTGCATGTTAAGCTGATTCAGGTTATTTGAATAACAGGAAAGTAAACTGCCCTTTCCCTCACATGTCCTGTATTGTTATGATGAATTGGCTTATCAGGTCAGTTTGTGAGCTGGAGCAGAGAGACATGAGAGAGGATAACTACTGGGAGTGACAGGAGGAGGTAGAAACCCTTTTCTCTTCGTCTGTCTCTTTCTGATGGTGAGAGAGCTCTGAATTCACTCAACTGTAGCACAAGACAATAGAATCAGTTTTACTTTTTTCTTTAAGCTTTTTGTTGGGCTTAATGATAAACTAGATAAGGGAATTGATGTAGCTGAAAAAGACTTCCTAGCCCAGGTCAGCTTTCCATCTTTGTTGCAGTGCCCCACAGGCTCTCTTTTACATAGGTAATGAGAAGAAAAAGTGGAGACCTGAGGTGCCCAGGAAGTGTAGGAACTACTTAGGTCAGGCATGCTGTCAAAGAAATAAACAAAGCTGTAATTTGACATTGTCTCATCTGGCACTCCCTGTCTTGTGTGTCTTTTGTGTCTGTCTCTTTTCTTTGTTCTTCCTGTTATTGCTGAAGCAAGGCTTAACTGCTCATGCAGAATCATCTCTTCTTTTTAGAGCAGTTTCCACTCTCTGGTGTTTTTTGACATCTGAGGAAATACGCAGTGGCAGTGCTTGGCCTATTCGTATGAATAGGTCTCTGGACTACTGGCCTGTATGTGGGAGTTTTTTAAAGCATGAGTTGCTCTTGACCTAGAATTTCAAATAGGAAGGAATTCTTCCTGCTTTTTACTAGTTGCAGCTCAGAACTTAAGTTTCTATTCATATAGAGGTTTTAAGCAGAGAGAGTACTATTTTACAATTTTCTTTGGATATCTTGCTTGAATTTGTAGAGATGAAGTGCGCTGAAATAAGATGTATTTTGCTATAACCAATAGAGCATTCTGCAATATGCTGAAAGTTTCTTCATTTAAGCAATGTAATCCAGATTCTCTGCCAGTATACAAAGGTTTGTAGGGGGGAAAAGTGACTTAGCTAATAAATATACAATACATACCAACTACAAGATGCACTTCTTCACCTTTGTCTTTATTAAGAAGCCCTTTTAGCAGTATACCCACGTCAGAAAAGCAACCATTCCAATGAAATACTGCCAGGCAAATAAACCCTGAATTTGAATTTGAAGCCCATTTAAAACAAAACGCCGGTTATATCTCAGCATAGGGTGAGAGAACGTATTGCATGACAAGTGTGTATAGTGGAGTTGAAGAAGCCATATAGGTGTTCAGAAATTGTAGAAATTATGGCCACATGAGACACTTTGGAATAAATTCTATGCTTTTGAGCTTTCTGTTTGATGTGGATATTGCTGTGTTTTTATGTACAATGCATCTATAATCCAGCCAGAAGATAAATAGTATTATGCAAGACCTCTTATTTATATTAAAATCCGTGACTGTTTTTTAAGTTAAAGTCTTTTTAAACTGATGAGTTAGAATATGTAACAAAAGGTTTCCTGTTTAGATGAGAGATCTCCAGATGCACAGTATGTGGATTTGCTTCTGAATCCAGAACGTTACACCGGATACAAGGGGCCCTCTGCTTGGAGAGTGTGGAACAGCATCTATGAAGAAAACTGCTTCAAGTAATTGGGAGGGAGCGGAAGCATGTCTTTTATATTTGCACTTCAGTTTAGCTTAAAACTGATTTTTATGTTTTCTATCTTATTTTTTAGGCCTCGATCTGTTTATCGTCCTTTAAATCCACTGGCACCTAGTAGGGGTAGGTCTTGCCCGTTTTATTTTCTAATGCATTTCTTTTAATATAGTGACTTTCACAATGAAAGTGATACAAATTGTAATGTTCAGTCTGTATATGTGCTTTCTGCTTTTTTAATTTCCTCTGTAGCAATAGCTGTTCATTTTCAAATACTTAGACAAAGATTTGTGAGACTTGATGACATAGATGCTTAATATTATTGCATAGGAATAGGCCTGTTAATGTCAGGGGAGCTAATGTGAAAACTAAAATACATCTCAAACTGTTTAGTAAGTGTCACAGTAATTTTCCAATGTGGATGGGAAGGAGTTAAAGTTCAATAAAAAAATCAGCACTCTGTATTCTTCCCTTGGCTGGGTGAGGGTTGTTGCTTGGTTGGGATTTTTTCCTAAAGCATTATCACTTTAGCTCATAGTCATTGTGGTATAATGTAGCTTTACCGTTTTCATCCATAATATTTCGTGTATTACAAAAGTACAAATAATTGCATTATTTGAATAAAGAGTGGATAGTTAGGAAGGCTCAGTGATCTGCAAGAATGGGTAAAAAAAGTGTGCCAGTGACTTAGGGTTTAAGTGTTTAAATTTAAATGGAAAACCATAACCTGGTGTTGAAAGTAAATCCACTTTCTCCATCAGTGTGTCTCATTTCCCTTAAAAATTAACTTTTAGCCAATAGATTGAGTTAGAAAACATCACCACACATTAGAAAAACAAGATAGCTTTTAGTAATGATAGCTGTTAAAGTCATATGTTGCCGGTGTACACAAATAAAAAGAAGTTCGAGAGCAGTTTAACTCAGGGGTCAGAATTTCAGAAAGTAACATTGGTAATATTGTTGAATAATACGAAGAAGATGACTTCCTAATCATCTTTTTGAAGGTAAAAACATAGCTTTCAAGAATTTGCAGATAAGCTGCTACTAAGATTTCAAATTCATAGTGACTTTCATTACCATTATTTCTTTACTCTCAGGTGGTGTTGAGGAGGAGGAAGATGTAAAGTAGCCTACTTTTTGTAGATTAAATAAGGTTTCTTGCGTTTATTGTTTTCTCAGTTTTTGTAGTAAAGTCTGTGTTTCAGTACTGCTTTGCTGTGGAAATAATCTTTTTCATGCTTACAGATTTTTAAATTTTGTTCTGTTTTGTTTCTTTTTTTTCCCCTAAGGAGGAGATGATGGTAAGTCACCTTGTTTTGCTTGATTTGCAGAAATGAAGTAATCATGAAAGAGTTTTGGATATCTGATTTATTTGCTTTATTGCTGTTGCATTAAGGGGCAGGAAAGATATTATTTTAGGCAGATGAATGATCAGAAAATGTTTTTATTGAGCTAATTATTTGATTTGGAGTGAGGGAACAAGTGGATAAGATCAGAATACTGTTCTGTTGTTGATTCTTATCCTTGTAACAGAATATGTGTTGTGATAGTGATACTAGCAAGGTAACTGGAGAGGCATAGATTAGAGAATTCTTGGGTCTCCTGCTGAGCCTGGTTGATACTGATGTCAGGTTACTTAAAAGAAGAGGGACAGTTTTTTGTGTACTTTCTTGAATGTCCTTGATTTTGGAGAGTGGGGAGAAAATTTGGTCTGTCTACAGGGAGACAGACTAAGATTTTTCAGTCAGCTGAAAGCTCTCAGCCAAAGACCTAAGCCTACAGGAAATCTTCAGAAAACAGTTAAAATAAAAGCTGTCAGATATAATTACACTTTTCCATCATGTCTTTCATCACTAGCACATCTAATCAGGCTTGTGCATCTATACAATTCTGAATGCCTGCCCAGCATCTTAGTTGTGCCCATTCTTGTATTTTTCCTATTCTGACCCCCACAGATTTAAACTAACCTCAATGTTAAGCCACTTCAATGCCTCTTCTCACTTTAATAGCTGAATTATTTAGTTTTATGTCCAGATGGCAGCTAATATTAGTATGCATAGTAATTCAAAGCTACTGTGGTGTTGAAAATGAATACTCTTCATTTAACCATATACCTTGTATTTGCAGGAGAATCTTTCTACACATGGCTCGAAGGTAAAAGCTCTTGGATGGGTTAATATAATATTAAATTCACTAGAACTAGGCTTTTTTTTTTTATCTTCCCAAATATTTTCCATAGTGTGGGATCCTTAATAAATTGTGTAGAACTTCTGAGTGCCATGCAAAGAATACTTTTTTCTTGAGGGTCTTTGGAAATCTCAGTCATTCAGATGGTCTGCTCCTTTAAACCCTTCAGTGTTTCACCTTTTATAAAGAGGGAATTCACTCCAATACCAGCTACTTCGAATTTTCTGCTCATTTTAGGCATTTAAATGGGGACATTATTATTAATAACATTGCTAAGACCTTTTATTTAAAAACAGCTTTAAAAAAAAAAAAAAGTTTTTGATGGTTTTGTTCCCAGTATGTAAGCTAACATGAGTATAATGTATGTTCAGAAGGCAAAGCAATTTGCTTTTTATTCATATTTAAATGGAAAATATTATTACAGTGGTAGCAATCAAAATCACATTTTGGAGGTATGTGGAAAAGTAAATGAGTTAAATGTATCTAATTTTAAACTTCATTCTGCCTCTCATAAGCCTTTTACTTGTCTAGTTGGAAATCTCTGACTGTTGCTGTTGTAGGAAAGCATACAAATTTACTTGTTATTTAATAAGTAGTGTTTGTAAATGAGGTCATATCTCAGCCTCACAGATAGGCTTCACTATCAGCTGTTCCTTCTTCCATTTGTGGAGATTGGAGTGGCAGGGAAGTCACCGAAACATACTTTTGAGAAAGGAATTCCTTAATTCCAAGTGTAATCTCTTGTCCCTGGGTCTATGTGGTATTGTGATTTCTGCTTTTAAATTCTGTTTTGGCCACCCAATGCCATTGCATTTCTGTTTCCATTGTAGAAGTCAGTACCTATCAAAGTCATATTTTGCAAGGTTTTGCTCTGTGTATTTAAATTTTCAGTGAATTTACAGTAGAGCTGGGAAGAAATAGTTTCGCTGTTTTCCAATGCTAGAAGGTTTCCTGAGGCATTTGATGTTTTTTTATAAGGTTGCTAATTCAGTGGTAGGTTTAATTCGAATTAGGATGTGCCACAGTATAGTTCTGGCCTCCAGAATGTTCAAATTCAAGGCTGTTTGAAATTTATTGCTCAAACCTTGTAAGCATCATACTTTTGTGTGGCAATTTATCTGTATTAGTTGACCACGTGCTTATTTGACTGTATTTATTAGAACACTGAAATACCAAGTAAGAAGTGTCAAACTTCATTCTTAGTACTGCTTTGTATAAAAAAAAAAAAAAGAGGAAATTTTTCCCATGATGCATATAAGGAATTATTAACAGTGCTTAAGTGCTGTAATTGTAACTCTTGAAATTTTAATGTAGAGTTGCATTACTGAAATATCAAGATATATTAAAGTTTGCCTTTTTTCCTGGATAGGTCTTTGCCTTGAGAAAAGAGTATTTTATAAGCTCATTTCTGGACTTCATGCTAGCATCAACTTGCATCTGTGTGCAAATTATCTTCTTGAAGGTAATTTAAATCTATTTAAAGTTGCTGGGTTGAATTCTACAATATCTGTAATTTGTATTTGTTGGTTTCTGATTATTTTTTGATGTGTAGCTAGTTGGTTTTTTTCATTCTAACTATGTATCTTTTACTTCCCCCTCCCCTGTTGGTTTGGGGGTTTTTTTCCCTCTGTATAGAAACGTGGGGGAAGCCTTGCTGGGGACCAAATGTGAAGGAGTTTACTCGCCGCTTTGACCCTGTTGAAACAAAAGGAGAAGGACCAAGGAGGCTCAAAAATTTGTATTTCCTGTATTTGATAGAGCTGCGTGCTTTGTCAAAGGTCGCACCATACTTTGAGCGTTCAGTTGTTGACCTTTACACTGGAAATGGCCATGAGGATGCTGAATCTAAAGCTCTCTTACTGGATATCTTCAGGGACACCAAGTAAGGCATAGGATTTTTTTTTTTTTAATGAATTGTTTGAAATTCTCATTTATATTCACACGTGAGGACAGATGAGTCCTTGACAGGATAGGACAAGGAGGAGAGTGGAATGAAGAAATAACAGTAAGTAATGGGAGAGCAAAAGGAATTTGTACATTTGACAGGAAGAGGTGAATAATTTTGGTTTGAATATACCAATCTTTAAAAAACAAAAAATTAAACAAAAATTCCCCTCCTCCCCCAAACCCCACACAACTCCTTACTACTCTCTCTGTTGCTTTCTCTAATTCTTCAGTATAAGAAGAACGCAGTGAGTAATCCAGCTTTTATCACAGGCTTAACTTCTGGGGTTTTAGCCATCCCTTCTTTCTTCTGTTTAGTCTGTAAAGCTTTTTAGTCCAGTTCCTTGTTGCTGAGTTTTGTGATTTGTAACATTCTGTGTCATTTTGTTACTGTCTCTGCTAATATTCTTGGTAGGTATTTGGGATGTGGTCGGACAACAGTCAACTGAAAGGTGAACATGTAAGACAGTTGCAGTGTATATTAGAAAGAAATCTTGATCAGTGGAAATGGGGTGAAGAAAATTCTCAACAAAACTGTGAATAACATATTTCAAAGTTACAGTGATTGAGCAGTAGAACTGATACCATTCAGTAAATTCTTAAGAGTTACTTTGTAAAAACTAGGAACTCTGAAAAGTATTGCACACTGATGGCATCAGCTGCTCTCCAAGCTTGGTGGAGCACAGTATGTCAGCATTGGGTGGGTTTTTTTTGCATTTTGTCTTTATTAGGTCATTCCATATGCACTTTGATGAAAAGTCCATGTTTGCTGGAGATAAAAAAGGAGCCAACTCATTAAAGGTAAAGTTTGTTTTCTGAATGACATCCAAAATACCCATTTTGGAATTAAGCTGTGTTGTTTTAGAAAACATCTCTACCAAGGAGAAATGTATTGCTGAGAGGGGAAAAGGCTGGGGTAAAAACTTAGAAACATATCTGAGGCCTCTTAATTAATTTACATTATGATAAATAAAGTGTTGTCCTGAACCAAGCAGACTGAAGTCTCTGGTTTTGTGCCTTGGGTCTGCCATTAGGACTGTGGTGAGGCAAATAAGTTGAAGTGGATTACCAGTAGATGCAGTGGTGGGTTTTAAATATTATCTGTTTCACATCAATATAGAATCATAGCATAGTTAGGGTTGGAAAGGACCTTAAGATCATCAAGTTCCAACCCCCTGCCATGGGCAGGGATGCCTCATACTAAACCATGTCACCCAAGGC